>APFE030838393.1:32817-62492 GCA_000404065.3 Pinus taeda | reverse complement strand
ATCTTGTCACTCTTGTACCCCTCCTATAGCAGATGCGTAGAAATTTGTTTTTGATATTTTCTTTTCCTATATTCACTTTAAATTGATATCACAAGTATGCTTATAGCCTATTAAGGCTTTGAACATACTTTGATTGAGTTGAATTTTGGTTAGGTTTCTATATAGCTCTTATATCGCTTACTTCTTGAATGTTGATTTTTGAAAATTAGTCTACATTCATTTTCCACAATTCACTTTATGCAAAGTGTGACTTCCATTTTGAAAGGGTATTCTAGGTATTTCCTTTCTTTAAAAACAAAATATATATACTTTAATTTCGCTTCCTTTCTAGCAATATATATTAGTTTTCTCCTTGGTTGTCAATATATTTTACATGTTTGCAAATAGAATAGATTTCCTTCGTACCATTTACTTTCCAAGTAGAATAGATTTTCTTATTGCAAATGTAGGACAGGTTAATTATTAAGATCTTTATTAATTTGATTTTTTTTCATTTCCTTGTTTCCCTCGCATCAAAAGGAGCTAGACTAGGAAGAGTAAAGTGTTTGTTTCTCATGCAATGTCGACCCATATGAAGTTTGTATAAATCTTGGGTAGATAATTTAATTGGATAGCCATAGGAGTTACAAAATTCATGTTTTAATACTGGGGCTCATCACTTATATAGGGAAGTCCCCATTTGAAAATTAATTTGGATATTTTCCACATTCACCTTTGGATATTGCATATGGGAAACAAAGAGGAGTGAGGGAAGATCTTACAACAGATGCTTTGAGGGCTGAAAATTTTATAGAAAAGATTGAAATATCCATCTACAGCTACAAGGAACACTTCAGTAGTTTGAGGAGAATGGTAAGGCTAGGCATGATCTGTACAAAATAGAAAAATCATTCTAGTTAGGAGATAAAGTATGGCTGAAGTTGAAGAACGAGAGATTTCCAGGGCCTGGTACAAAAATTAAGGCTGTGAGGTATTTTTCCTTTGAGATACTTGAAAGGTGCATATGAAATTATATCAACTAGTTTACAACCCAAATGTGCATTTAAACAGAGTTTTGGAATGGGAGAATTTGAAGCTTATGAGCCTTCCATCTAAAGAGAAAGGAAACTGGTCCAAACTTTTGTAGAGTACTTGGCACTAGATGTTGAGGCTAAGTTGATTGAAGCCACAATTTTTTAGAATAGGTCCAAAATACAAGATAGGGGCATCAAAACCTTTTGAATATTGGGTTAAAGGGACAATGTCAAAGAAAAGTTAAATGGTAAACGAGAGAGAAGTTGGAGAAGAAGATTCCTCACCTAATTTAGTAAAAGGTTTTGTGGACCAAAAGCCTCCAAAAATGGGAAAGTGTGATAGAGATTTGATAATTATATATTTTTTCATCCATATCAATGCATTTGGAGTCGAAAAAGTGGAGGGATAACGTCATGGGACCATTTTTACTGGAGATGCTTAGTTTGGAAGAATGACGTCTAAAACCTCATAGGAGCATTTTGAGGCATAAAACAACATTTTTGGGGATAATATTTTTTGCTTCAATTATGCACCTTTTCATGCTATTCTACACATAGGGATCTTTCCAATGATGCAATAAGTACTTCAAATCGAGTTCATATGCAAAAGTTATGCCACTCAAAAGTTGACCATCCTATTTTCACATCTATAGTTAGGGAGGATGTCGTGTCAACCCCGATTATTCATGGAAAAGGGCCTAGCCATGTGTTCTTGAAGCAAACGACTCTAGAAGAGTCTATATTGTAACTATAATTAAGAGTTTATGTAGTCAAACTTAACCACGATTAGGCTATCAGGTTGTCTTATAATCGGGCCACTAGGAGGAAGAGGCATTTCATTCTTTCGGTAGAATTTTGTTCTATAGATGAGAAAATATAGCCATGAGAGATAAGTGGTAGAGAACATAGAGAGTATATGTGTAATGTAGAAGCCCATGCACCACATTAATTACTTCTTTGTACCTGCAACCATATTTCCAGACAGAGTAAGAGAGTGAAGTGACCTTACCTTCTACTCGGGTTTTCTCTCAAACGTGCTTCCCATAGAATATGTTGTGTCTTACATGTGTGTGAGCTTATGTTTTCATTCTCTACTTTTTCTACATAATCTCCATTCCCATGAATCGAATAATTAAAATTAAATTTACAGATCTATAAGTTTAGTAAAACTGTAATAGTGTAAAAATTCACAATTTTAATATATTATTATCATATCTAATGTGACAAACTGTCTAGTGGAATATCCATAGTTGTTTAATATATCAAAAAAAAATATGATATATTTGAATATATATTTATTCTTAATATTGTATTATAATGGTAAAAATGTGGTCTTCCTTACAAGCAATTGAGTTAGGGGTGGACACCCTCACAAACGTTTAATAATAAAATAAAGTAATTGTTGGTTTTCACCCTACAGGGTTTTCAGGGTATATCAATGTCAATGATATGATTACTTATTGCGATAGTTTTATGATGTTAATTCCCTTCATTACATGACCATTACATGATGAAATATATGGTTAATTATCCTAGTTAAGAGAAGCATGGGAATGATGCAAGGGTACATAATTTTGTTTTTGATAATATGCTACAACAATGGGAGTTAATGGTTTTCTAACTTACTATTTCTTTATGAAATAATTACTCTATTTAATGATGTTAGTTTACGTAATGGTGATCAAAGTAAAATGGAATAGTAATCGATAAATTTACACATTGGTAAACGTTGTAAACGATTTCTAACTCAATCACTTTTATGTGAGGTTATCAAGGGATGTTACATCTACAGTGTCCAAATCCTCTGCAGTGACACACTCATAACATACACATACTCACTAACCTAAATAGATCTCAATTAAACAGATGTGCACAAAAATAAATACATTAGATATTGAAATATCTCAAGGCCTTATTCAATCTAACCCTTCTATGTTGTTGTGATCATGTCTTCCAAAACATAGTGACACATAACTCATAAAATTTTCACACTCGACTAATCGATCTCCTTTTCCTTTTATCGCTTCCTTTCCTTGTAATTATAAGAGGAAAATTAATGGATTTCATTAATCGATTCATTGACCACATCAAAGGAACGTTGATTCATCCTCACTCACATAAATTGATTGGGGAATTTAATGGTTTTCCCAATCTTTTTAGTTTCTTCATGTTTAGGCATAGTTGCGAGGACAACACGACTTCCTAAAGATAATCATAGCATGAAAACCATTTATTCCCAGTGAAATTGTAACATCTTCGTAGTGTGAAAGCTCTCTTCCCAATGACAATAGTGTTTTTTGCTTGTGACTTTGTTTGTTGGAATATTCATATTTCCCAAAGGCTGTGTCTAAGAGATGTTTCGGTAGGTACCCAAAGCATGTCTCATATGATGAGCTCTGTCTAGATGAATGTATGGCCCTATCATATGAAAGATGCACATAAGGAAGTTTCTCATCCAACAAATTGTGATTATATCTTGATATCATCGAAGCAAGTGAAACAATGTGTGGTTAACAAACTTTATTTTTCATCAGTATGTGGACGGAATGTCATACTCCTCTTCAGTTTGGTTTCCATCACTTTGCACAAACTTAACCAAAACTCTCCAACAAATTGAGAGTCCTTATAAGATACAATGCATGTGGGCAACCCAAAATGGACCTACACATACTGAAAGAAGAATTGAGCAGTATGTTCAATAGAAATATGTTCCTTACGTGGAATTAATATACACATCTTGCTAAATATATCTACCATGACATATAAATATTCATTACCTCTCCTTGACAAAGTGAAACCACCAACAAATTGCATAGACATACTTTCCCAAGGTTGACAAGGAATATGGAATGATGTTTATAACCCCATTTTCTATTAGTAGGCTTGTGAAAAAACACATCAGACATTACTTTACATATTTTGATACAGTTTCTTTCATATGAGGCCAATATAAAAATCTTTGTAAATGAGACATAGTCTTCCCTAAACCAAAAATGACATAACAAAAGAGAAGTATGTGCTTCTTTGATTATATGGACTCTTTCATTGGTCGGAATAAAAATATTTCCAAGATGGTACAATATTTTTCCCTTAAAATCATAATTGTACACTTGTCATCCATGGGATAGCTTCTCATAAATATCCTTGAAATCTCCATGGAAAGTATTGCAAAGAAAAAATTATCTTATTGTTGTTGAAGAAAAATATCTAAAACAAAAACATTCAGAGATACTAAAAAATCATGAACCACCTTTGATGAAGAGAAACCATTAGAGCCTCAAATTCAAGAATTTCTACAATGCTTATCACCAGATCATTTATGTGTTCAAGGGGTTCATCAGCAAATAGTAGAAGATTCGAATGGAATAGAAAAATAAAACATGAATAATGATCTAGATGAGAAAGAAAACGAAGGGCATCAGATCTATATTGAGATCTAGTTCTAGAAAATTAACAAGGTACATTATCACTTGCTTATTTAACAATGCTTGATACCATGAATTTCAAAGAAACTGGTCTCCAAAATTCAAGTACATGTCAAAGCATATGTTTTGAGCCTACACATTATTTAATCTCTCATCTGGTTATGCACATGACGCCATTAGAAGTATTCCTATAATTGAAAATAAAAGAATAAGAGGAAAAAAAGAGTAAAAGAAAAAAAAATATTAAGGGAAGACATGATTTGAGGCTCCTGACACTAGTTAATTGATTGAAAAACCCCATGAGGTGGTCAATGTGTTGGAAAAAAGACCAAAGAAAAATATCCTACGTGAAAACCTCCTTTGAGGCACCTAGGTAGACCTACTAGTTGAAAACCTCATTGTAGCAGCTAGCAGGCCTAAAACAAAACCAAAAATTGATAGAAGAAAAATATTTTCTCCATGTATTTATCTCTAATGAATGCATGTGCTCTCCAACCTTTGCAAGCAACAAAAAAAAGCTATCACCAAAAGAAAACATTGATGAAAAACCTAGTCAAAGAAACTCAAACTTTTGATTTCTCCTCCTTTTCCCAGATGCTCCAAGATGACCAAACCCATGTCAATCCATCACCCTGATCCATTTCCAACGTCCACCAATGATTCCCAAGTCTTTCACATTCATTTTCCTCACTTTCTTAATGTGTTACGGGAAGGTTATGTTATTCTACAAGACTAACAAAATATGCGGGGCATAAATTGTTTTGACAGTATCAGAAAAACCATGCATAAGTTTTTTGATATGTTTCAGGGGATATGTATAGAGATAATGGTAACAAGATCAAGGAATTTTAGAAAATTATAGTTCACCCTTTGCTCAAAACCAACCTTCATCAACTACATTTGTTTTTATTCTTTCTCGACATTTGTGCATCCATTGACCAATTGTTTTATGGGGAGGTGCATAGGAATGATGGAAACATGCTCAAAAAAATTGAGGGGAATCCAGTCTATCATTTGAGGGATATGGATAAAGAAACTTTGGAACAACAGTTTTGCTACAAGAGTGTTCTAGAATTTCTACAGGAGTGTCCATATTTGCTACAAGAGTAAGAATTCTTTAGAAAAATGGGTTGAAATTCATGTTTTCCCTTGGTATATGTCAGGAAAGGTTCATCAAACCTCCTTCAGCTCACATCTACTACATTTAACCAACTTCTTCTCGAGATTCCACCATTATTCATGAAAAAAAACAAAAAACAAAAAGAAACTAAACTTTTCCTTCACCCCTTCCTTACAAGCTTTCTGTACCAAATAATTAAATTTACCCCATATAATTTTCACTTGATTAGGTTATGAGTTTGATAGGTTAACTAGTTAACTAATTCTTGAATTTTTGGTTTTTAGAGTAGTAAATTTCTGCTATTTTTTAGCACATGTTAACAGGGCTACCTTTGAGTGATTCCACTTGGAATGGAGTTCTATGACATCCCAATTCAGGAAAAAATTGTTTCCATATCATTTTCATATGATTTTATTTGGCATTCGACAAGTTAGCAAACTCATGTACCAATCATGTCACTCTTGTACCAATCCTATAACACAGATTTATAAATTTGCTTTCAATATTTTATTTGCCTATATTCACTTCAAATGCATGGTAGAATAATATTTATAACCTATAAATTTTATGAGCATTCTTTCGTTGATTTGAGGCTTGGTTAGGTCAACATATAGCTCTTATCTTGCTTACTTCTTGAATTTAATTTCTGTAATTAGTCTAGATTCCTTCCTCCCGCAATTTACTTTAATCCAATGCGTGACTTGGCTTTTTTGCAACAAGTACCTAGGACTTTGCTTTTTCTTGAATAGTATATATATACTTCAACATGTTATTTAAATTCTACAAATATATATTATGTTTTCTTAACTTTTACATATTTGCAAATAGAATATATTTCCTTCTAGTAATTTACATTCCAGGTATAATAAATTTTCTTATTGCAACTTAGAATTGACGGCTTAGTTAGATATTTGTTCATTGGAATTTGTTTCATTTACTTATTTAAATTTCATCAAAGGGATTCATAATAGGAAGAGGAAAATGTATGTTTCACATATAGTGTCATCCCCTCTTAAGTTTGTATGAATGCTGGGTTGATAATTTAAGTCGATAGTCACAAGCGTTGAAACATTTTTGTTGCACTACTTGGCTCATGACTTCCATAAGAATGTTGCCATTCGAAACTTGTTCTGGATATTTTCCACACTCACCTTTGTATATTTGATATGAGCAATAAATATGATTGTAGGAATATCTTACAAGAGATGATTTGAGGGCTGAAAATTTTATTGAAAAGATTGGTAGATCCATATACAGGTACAAGAAATATTGTAGTAGTTCGAGGAGAAATATAAGGCTAGGCATGATCTGTATAGAATACACTTGAATAAGGAGAGGTTGTAGGGGACTGGTATGAAAATTAAATATATGAGGTATGGTCCCTTTGATATACTTGAAAAGGTGGGTTATACTTCCTATTGACTCAGTTAACCACCATATATGTGCATTTACATAGTTGTGGATGGGGATAATTTCAAACTTTTTGAGCCTTCCATGCTAGATTAGGAAGAGTAACAAGTCATAAGTTCTATGGTGGATTTGGCACTAGATATTGAGTCAGAGTTGACATAACATAGAATTGTTTAGAAGAGGTCCAAAACTACAAGACATGGGCATCATGAACTTTGGAATATTTGTTTGAATGGATAGGTTCCAAGAAAAGTGAAATGGTAGAGTTGAGAGAAGGTGGAGAAAATAACTGCTTGGCTCATTGGAAAGTTGGAACCAAAAGCCTCTAAAAATGGGGAGGTGTGATCTATATTGGATAATTATATATGTTTTCATCCATATCGATGTATTCAAAGTGGAAAAAAGGGAGGGATAAACTCATGGGTTTGTTTTTACTAGTAACAATTTTTCGTGAAAAATGGTGTCTGAATCCTTGGAGGACCATTTTGAGGCATCAAATGACGTTTTTTGCGAGTAAAAATTTTCCATTAAAGCGATGTACCATTTCATTCTATTACACACATAGATATACTTCCAACAATTTAATAAGTGCTTCAATTGGATTCCGGGATGGAAAAGTTATTCCACCTAAAAGTTGACCTTCCTATTTTCACACCTATAGTGTGGGAGGATTCCGTGTCAACCCCCATTATTCATGGAAACTGGATTAACCACGTGTTTTTTAGGTAAAATACTCTATAAGAGTCTATATTATAACTCTAGTTAAGAGTTGATGTAGTCAAACTTAACCACTATTAGGCTATTAGGTTATGTTATAACTGAGACAGTAGGACGAAGAGCCATTCCATTCTTTTGAGAGCATTTAGTTGAATAGATTAGAAAATATAGCCAAGAGACATAGGAGGTAGAGAACATAGAGAGGTTATGTGCATTGTAGTAGACCATGGTGCACAATAATTACTTCTTTGTACCTGCAACCATATTTCCACACACATAAAGAGAGTGAAGTGACCTCACCTTCCAACAAGATTTTCTCTAGAAAGTTTTTCCCAAAGCGTATTTTATGTCTTATGTGTGTGTGATATTATTTTTTCATTCTCTACTTTTCCTACATAATTTATATTTGCGTGCATGCACTAACTATAATTAAATTTACAGATCTAGAAGTTTAATAAAACTCTAATATTGTCAAAATTTAGAATTTTAATATATTATTATCATATTTGTTGTGAACAAAGTTTCCAGTGGAATATCCAAAGTCTTTTATGGATCAAATAGATATGATATATTTGAATGATATTCATTTTTAATATTGTATTACAATGGTTAAGGAATGGTCTCCCTTACAAGCCATTGATTTAGGGGTGAACAACCTCACAAATGTTTAATAATAAAATTAAGCATATGTTAGTTTTCACCATACAAAGTCTTCATGGTATATCAATGGAAAAGATGTGATTGATTATTGTTCTAGTTTGATGATGTTGATTTGTTTCATGACATGACAATTACATGATGAAGTGTACGGTTAATTAACCTAGTTAAAAGAGGCATGGGAATGATGCAACGCTACATTAGAAAGTTGATGATAATAGGCTATAAAAATGATAGTTAATGGTTGTGTGACTTACTATTTCATTACGAAATAATTACTCTATCTAATGATGGTGGTTAACCTAATGGCCACCAAAGTAACATGGAATAGTAATATAGAAAGTTACACGTTGGTAAATGTTGTAAAAAGTTTCTAACTCCAAACATTTTCATGTAAATTTATCGGGGGATGTTACATCTACAGTATTCAAATCCTTTGTAGTGACACACTCAGAACATACGCAACTTAACTAGCCCAAATACATCGAAAATGAAGACATGTGCCCAAAAATAAATACATTTGATCTTGAAATATTTCAATGCCTTATGAAATCTAATCCCTGTGCATTGTTGTGATCACCTGCTTGAAAACATAGCAACACATAAAAGCATAAAAGTTATACAGTCAACTAATAGATTTGTTTGTCTTTTTATCACTTCCTTTCCATGTAATTAGGAAAGTAAAATTAATGGATTTGTTTACCACATCAAATGATTTTTGAATCGTCCTCACTCATACAAATTCCTTGGGAAAAATGATGGGTTATAACATGATTTCTTAATTTCTTCACCTATAGTCATAGTTGCGAGGATGACATGACTTCCTAAAATGTTTATAACGTGGTCAACATTGCTTCCAACTGAGATTGAAACATCTTCACAGTGTCAAAGCTATCTTCCCAATGGGAATATGAAAACTTGCATAATATATGAGATAATATGACTTGAACTCCGTTGTATTGTTTCATCACTTCACCTCTGTAGCACTTCATAACAAAATACATCACAATGTCATGAACTTTTTTAATCCAATCTTTGCAATTTTGTTGACAATCACAAAGTGCATGATAACTTCATGATCTAGGTTGACATCAAGGCCAACAAATTAGCCTTAATGCAAACCAAATCCTCTTCCACTATATTATAAATCCTAATAAAAAGTTCAATGTCCTACCAATTAGAGTTGGATTTTTACATTTTCTAGATGGTGTTAGGATTGTTTGTAGTTACTATTGTTCATCCATCATATTATAATTATTTTCATATTAGATAAAATACAGAGAAATATGTGATTAGGTTTAGTATTTTGGTGATGTTTCTACTTTCTTAAAAATTGATTATCAGTGATCTTGAGTTAGCTATCTCTGAGAATTTTCTAGTCATTTGTCTTTCTATATTTTGATTTCTTAGATCATATTGACAGTATTTATATGATTTTCCTATCAATGAAAGAATTTAATATTCTTCTTCCTTCTTCATGTTTCCTTCATTCTCTCCACTTAAAAGTAGTTTTGAAATTTTTATTTTTCTTCCATAATACTTAATTACTTCCTCTTATCTTATTATTCTTGTTCGTTACTTTCCAATACATAATTTTTTATTTCATTTTCAATTGCTTTCAAATTCTTATCCATCTTTTTCTCTCATTTGACATTACAAGATAATGTAGCTTGTTTTATCTTCCTCATGGAAATTATCAATCGAAAAATTATTTTGTTCCCTAATATATAGCCAAATTTAATTCACTTTATTTTGATGAGTTCCTAAAAGTATTCTTCCTATAATGCGTTAGGAATATATTTCAAGAGGTTAATAAGGTTAATTTTCTAATCTTACAATGAAAATTAAGGTGGCAGTGCAATTAAATTGATTTCCTCATTTAACTCAACTCTTTATCATATATATTTATGACATTAGAAATTCAAATACGAATTGTCTAATATATTTCACACTCCATCTTTATTGTTACTATAGTTTCATGTACCTCTTCTAGAGCAGTCTTTCTTTTTTTTTAGATATAAGTTTATCTAATAAGATGGAAATCATTTTATCTATTTAATATCTTATTATTTCATCCTCTCTTAAGATATATATAAGTATAAATTGTATTCCATTAAGCTACGTACTTGGATATATTACCTCTACAAGCATTAGTTGTATTTTATTAAGCTATTTCCTTGGATAGACTATGTATAGAAATCATACAACTAATAATTTAACTCTAAGATTCCATTAGTTTGCTCCTATCCCTAAACACATAGGTTACTAATTCCTAGCCTGATAAATCTTCTCAGGCTTGTTTGAGTGTCGTGAATGACTTCCAAGTATTTGACCAATTTCTCATGGAAGGGGCAAGGTAGATGTATGAAATTTAAATGGGTATTTACGTGTATATAAAAGATGACTCTAAAAATGATTTCATATATAATAATTGAAGGATTTTTTAAGAAATCCATGAAAACCATTTTTAAAACAACAAGATTTTCCTAGGTTGTTAATCCATAGTCCATCGTTGAATCCCTTGCTATCTATATAAAGTATTTATGATATAAATACCACGAAATCGATAACTTGATAACTAAGAACCGTAACATATAAATTATTACCAGTAAAACTATTTGGCACAATGGTTGCCTCATGTTGTGTCAACATGTATTAGGTGGCAAAGACCATTGTGTAGTTTGTTTATGGACATTTTATCTCATAGATTTGGTGTCCATGTTCCAAACTCGTTGATCTATGTCATCACATTGTTGGGGAAGTGGTGGCTATGCTCATTTTGAAAACCTCATTACCAAATGGAATCCTTCCATTTGCAGGCTAATGCAATGGTCAAACATTTCTCCGTCAACTTATTGCATGAATTGTTGACTAATCTAGAATATAAGTTATGTTTCCCAACTTCACATGCACTAGCACAGTTGATCAGGCCTTTGCTGGATTAAACGTTGATGGGGAAACTATTCTCAATATATATTGTTGGGCTCGAGGCCAGCGCTCCAAGTCCTCATTACATGTTATGTAATATCATGAGAGTCCAACCACAATGGGGATTACAATTCAGGTCGACATACAATTCACCGCAATAAGGGAGGATTTCTCTACTACCATATATTGTCATGAGCCGTCCCTCTTATCTTCATTATCAAATTCCATTATACTAGGAATTTTTAGTTTATCAATTTTACATAGATATATGTTGGTTTAGGTACACGCCTTTGCGGCAATAGGCTTTTTATACAAAACCCATCGTAATTAGAAAAGGGATGATCCCAATCAATGGATATAAGTGAACCACCCACCACTATCAACTAACCCTCCTTAGACCAACAACCCAAACCGAGTGAAATTTTTCTACTATGGGCTGATCCAGAAATCTAGTTGCATTTATTCGTATTCTTTGTATAATTTCCCTTATAATTTGATAAGTGAGATACACCAATTTCTCTAGCTAAATAATCCTCTGACATACCTAATATCAATACTCAGGAATCAATGAATTCATTCCATCTCTTCTTCCCAGTGTGACACACTCACCTGCTAAGGAATTTGAAGGGATCATCTCAACAGAGAAGATACTTCACAGGCTTCCCTCACAGAAGAGGGTAGGACCTGACGCCAATAAAATCAGATAGAATAGCATAATTGATATTGGTAGTATTCATAGTGAAGAAGCTACCAATATATTAGTAAGCTAAATGATCATCTCGATCTAAAATACGTATAGCCTCCATCTTTAGATTTACAATGCAAAGGAAAGATGAAGCTAAAATTACATTTTTCAATGCAAAAATATGGATAAGCATTATCCAATTGAATTCTTTTCAGAGGTACAATATTTTGTAAAATTTAACTACTGTTGAAATCAAACATTCATTAGTTGGTAGGATTAGTGGATGACGCAAGTAGAGAGACTTTTTGGATCGAAAAGGAATACCGTAGTCATAAATATGACTTTCTTTGTCAATCAAATTGGAAATTGGGTGTTGTTCTTTAAACTTACCAATAAAACACACTTACTAAATCTGACCCAATAGAGCATTCCATAGACCTCAATGGTGTGGGGATTTTGTAAGGCTCTTGAGCTATGTTACCTTCAATACCCCAAGTCAAGGGGAAATGTCAAAGAAGGAAATTGTCATAGAAGGCATGAATCTCTATTGAATAGAATAATATGTTTGGTAATGCCAATGCCTTGGATGTCTTTCTAGAGTGTCACGACTTCTTAGCTATTCAATTTGGTGTTGAACGAAACCTCTCTAAGTCATTATGCAATTAATAGAGTAAAAAGTGTTGGGTTGTATTATATTATTTCCACGACTAGCCCGCATAGTTAACCTGGGGTTAGAAGGGAGGACGGAGCCCCCCCTTCATTGCATTGATTGCATCGTGGGGGGAGTCACAAGGGGATTGAGGGGTGCAAGTAAGCCCACTCTATGGGGTTTGGGGCAGTGCCCCAGAAAATTTTTATTTTCAACTCTATGTTAGGTTGGGAAAACCTACCCATGTTTTTGTGCATGATTTTTACACATGGTTTTGGACGTGATGGTTTTCGATCCATGATATTGGATGCTTTGGCATGTATAAATATGTATTGTAACATTGAAAGGAATATAAGAGAAAATCAAGTTGGTAGTCCCGGTTTTGGATCCAGGGGGAAATCTCTGTGTATATGTGTTTTATGTTTTATGTTTTCGTTATTGTTTATTTTCTGTGTTTTAAAATTTGTATGAAGGTAATTTTTGTATGGGTTTTAAAACCTACATTTGGTATTGGAGCTATTTTGGCTTCAAGGGGATGTGTTTATTACTGAGGGGTTTCCCTTGGGCCTGTGGCAGACCTTGTTCAGTGGGAGAACTATGAGAATGATTCTGGTGGTGAAAGAAGATGGTGAGTAGTGGAAGGATATAGATCGAGAAATTTAATGGTTAGAGTTTTCAGTTGTGCAAACTCAAGATGGAGGATCTGTTGGTGGATAAAGATTAGTGGACCGTGGTAGATCAAGGTACTAAACCAACAGGAGTGTCTCATGAACAATGGAAGAAGTTGGATAAGGCAAAGAACAAAATATGATTATGTGTCTCAGATTCAGTATTGCTGAATGTATCAGGCGAAGCTATGACAAAGGCTTTGTGGGATAAGTTAGGGAATTTGTACCAATCTAAGTCTCTAGTGAATAAACTATTGTTGTGGAGAAAGCTATATAACTTGACGATGGAATATGGAGATTCGGTGACAAAGCATCTGAATGCGTTTAATATTGTGTTAAGTAAGTTATTATCTGTTGATATGAAAATTTCAAATGAAGATAAGTGCATTAGTTTGTTGTGTTCTCTAACAGATTCATGGGATAGTCTAGTTATTGCAATAGGTAGCAATGCAACTGCCTTGCAGTTTAATGAAATAGTCTCATCCTAGCTGACTGTTGGGTTGTGTTATTTTATTTCCATGACTAGCCCATGTAGTTAATCGGGGGGTTAGAGGGGGGGTGGAGCCCCCCTTTGTTGCACTGATTATGTAGCAGTGGGGGCTCATAGGGGGTTGGAGGCATACTCGCGGCCACACTTTAAAATTTTGGTTTTGGACCCTATGTTAGGATGGGTAGGCCCACCTATGGTTTTGTGCATGATTTTCGCACATGGTTTTGGACGCGATGGTTTTTGTTCCATGGTATTAGATGCTTCGACATGTATAAATATGTATTATAACATTGAAAGGAACATAATGAAAAATCAAGCTGGTAGTCCCGGTTTTGTGATCCAAGGGAAACTCTCTATTTATACGCATTTTATGTGTTATGATCTTGCATTGTTTATTTTATGTGTTTTAGAATTTGTATACTGGTCATTTCCATACGGGGTTAAAAACTACACTGATGGAGGAGATGAGACAGAAAATATGGAGAACAGAGTGGTGATGCCTTGTCTGTACGAGGACGGTCCCAAAATAGATACAAAAATAAGTCATCGAGTGGGAGATATAAATCTAGAGGGACATCTAAATCTCTAGGAAAACCTATAAAGGTGATGTGCTGGAAATGTGGGAAGGAAGGGCACTACAAAAGGGATTGTAAAACTAAAGCTTTGGATAAAGGAAAGGGATCTTATGATGCTCCTTTTGTCGAGGCGAAAACCACCTCAGCTGAAGGTGGGGGTGTGTAATTGGATTCTTGAAGTACACATGTAGATCATGAGGCATGGTTGATTAACTCAGGTGCATCCTTTCACTTCACTCCCCATAGGGAGTGGTTTTGTGACTATGAGAAATACGATGGTGGTGATGTCTTATTAGGGGATGATAGGAAGGCTAGTATCGTTGGTCGTGGAAAAGTAAAGTTGAAGTTGCAAGGTGGAAGGGATAGAACACTTCTTGATGTTCTACATATTCCCGCATTAGCTAGAAATCTAATTTCTGTAAGCAAGATGGATGATGCAAGTGTAAAACCAGTGTTTGAGAAAGATACCTGCAAGATGGTTCTCGGAGCATTTGTATTAATGCAGGGAGTTTGGATTGGAACTTTGTACAAGTTGCAAGGGAACACTGTTGTTGATGGGTGCAACAGTTCTGTGGTTCCTGAAAGTTGAGCAGAAAATCTAATAGTCTCTGGAGAGAAGACCATGTTGTAGAATCAAAGCCTTGGACATATTGTAGAGAACGGCCTTTGAATACTTCATGGTAAAGGTATGGTAGAAGGTATGAGTAATAGCTCTCTAGATTTCGATTTCTGTGACAATTGTGTATATAGGAAGTAGAATAGGGTGAGTTTACCCTATGGGGGTAAGAGGGTGAAACAAATATTAGAGATTATGCATAGTGATGTGTTTGGACCTGTGAAGGCTTCCATCATAGGGTAAGTTTGTGTACTATGTATCATTTACAGATGACTTCTCAAGAAATACATGGATATATTTCCTTAGGAAGAAATCTAAAGTCTTTGAAAAGTTTAAAGAATATAAGGCTATGGTGGAAAACCAGATAGAGAAGAAGATAGGGGTGCTGAGAATAGTTAATGGTGGAGAGTTTTGCAGTAAGGAATTTCAAGAATTTTGTAATAAGTGTGGTATAGCATGGTAGAATACTACTTAATATACACCTCGGCAAAATGGAGTTCCAGAAAGAATGAACAAGACATCGATGCAAAGGGCAAGAAGCATGCTCAGTGGTGCTAGGTTAGGACAGGAATTCTGGGCAGAGGTAGTGGATATAGCATGTTACCTAGTCAATAGATCACCTTCAACAACATTGGAGGATAAGACTCCACAAGAGGTATGGACTGGTAAGAAACCCTCTCTTTCACATCTGATGGTATTTGGATGTGATGCATATGTACATGTTCCAAAGGAGAAAAGAACCAAGTTGGATATTAAATATGAAAAGTGCATCTTTATTGGGTATAAGGATGGTTTAAAGGGTTATACGGTTTGGAACCCAGTAAAAGGAAATGTTGTGTACAACAGAGATGTGGCGTTCAGAGAGGTGAAATATGTTATTAAACATGAAATCCAACCAAAGGAACATAATATGAGAGAGTTTGAGCTTAAGGAGGAAGAATCGAACTCTACAGCAGAGGAGGAATTAAAAGATGAAGACCCACAAACTCTAAGTGTGAAAAGATCAATTCGAGAAAGAAGGCAGTGAGAAAGGTATAGTCTATCTGCGTTCTATTCAAATTTTGCTTTATCTATTACCAATGATGATCCCATAACTGTGGAGGGAGTAGTAGCTTCAAAGGATGGGAAACTCTGGAAAGAGGCCATGGTTGATGAAATGGCATCTTTGCACAAAAATGAGGCTTGGGATCTTGTGGAGTTGCTGGTTGGAATGTAACGCATTGGTAGCAAATGGGTGTTCAAGAAGAAGATGAATTCAAAATGAAATGTGGAGAAATACAAAGCTCAGTTGGTAACAAAAGGTTATTCCTAGGTGCCAGGAATTGATTTTGGTGATATTTTTTCTCATGTTGCCAAGGTAGCTTCTATTATATTACTTTTATCTGTTGTTGCTGCTTTTGATTTTGAGGTAGAACATATGGATGTAAAGACATCATTTCTTCACGAGGATTTGGAAGAGGAGATCTACATGAAGCAACCTAAAGGCTTTGTGGTGAAGGGTAAGAAAGAACTGGTATGCAAGTTAAAGAAGTTTCTGTATGGGTTAAAATAGTCACCAAGGATGTGGTATCAGAAATTTGATTCATTTATATAGGGACTTGGATTCACTAGAACCAAAAAAGATCACTGTGTGTATTTCAAATTAATTAATGACCACATTATTTATCTAGTCTTGTATGTGGATGATATGTTGCTGGTTGGAAATGACAAAGAAATTATTCAGGATTTGAAAACCCGTTTGTCCTCCAAATTCAACATGAAAGATATTGGTGCTGCAAAATATATTTTGGGCATGGAAATTAAAAGAGATTGGAAAGGATGAAGATCTGGTTAAACTAGAGGAAGTATGTCAACACAATATTGCAAAGGTTTAATATTCAGGATAGTAAACTGGTGAAGGTTCCTATTCCACTAGGTGTAAAGTTATCCGCTGAACAATGTGCCAAGACACAAGAAGAGGAAGAGGACATGTCCCATGTTCTATATGCAAGTGTAGTTGGTAGCCTGATGTATGCGATGGTCTGTACTAGACCAGACATTGCACATGCAGTGGGATTATTGAGCAGATTTATTTGAAAACCGGGGAAGGAGCACTAGACAACAGTGAAGCGGGTTTTTAGGTGTTTGCGTGGCACTAGTGATTATGGTTTGTGCTACCATGGAAGACCACGATTGGACAGAGTTTTTCATATCTGTGGCTTTGTTGATGCGGGTTGGGCTAGATATGTGGATCGAAGAAGATCTACAAGTGGGTATGTGTTTAACTTATTTGGAGGTGCAGTCCGTTGGATGAGTAAGAAAGAATCTATAGTGGCACTATCAACTACAGAGGTAGAACAAATGATAGCCACTCATGTAAGCAAGGAAGTTGTTTGGTTGCAAAGATTGTGTTCAAATATGGGGTTAGTACATGGAGCTATAAGGATAGATTATGACAGCCAAAGTGCAATTTTCTTGGAAAAGAACCGTGCTTACCGCTCAAATACAAAGCACATTTATGTTCAGTATCAGTTTCTGAGGGATATGATATAATACAAAAAGGTGTTGCTAGTAAAGGTGGATACTTTTAGGAGTACTACAGATGCATTGAAAAAATATGTGACCTCTGAGAAGTTCTCTTGGTGTATAGAAACAATGGGTGTTGCAGGGTTGGATAAATGGCTAATCTCTCTTGTAGCCCCCTTTGGAAAGAAAACAACAAGTGGGATAATTTTGGGTTGTGTTATATTCTTTCCACGACTAGCCCATGTACTTAACCTGGGGGTTAAAATGGGGACGGAGCCCCCCCTTTGTTGCAATGATTACGTAGTGGGGGTAGTCATATGTGGTTTGAGGGGTGTAGGTAAGCACACTCTATGGGGTCCGCGGAACACCTTGGAAAATTTTGGTTTTGGACCGTATGTGAGGTTGGGTGGAGCTACCTATGGTTTTGTGCATGATGTTTGCACATGGTTTTGGATGCGATGGTTTTTGGTCCATGGTTTTAGATGCGATGGTTTTCAATCCATGGTATTGGATGCTTCAGCATGGATAAATATGTCTTGTAACATTGAAAATAATATAATAAAAAATCAAGCTAGTAATCCCAGATTTGGGATCGAGGGGAAAATCTTTGTGTATATTTGTTTTATGTGTTATGATTTCGTTATTGTTTATTTTCTGTGTTTTAGAATTCGTATGCAGGTAATCCTGTATGGGGTTAAAACCTACAAAAAGCACAATAGACGGAAGCAACTTTTAATTTGACTTTCATCAATTCATTGTTATATTCCAAACCTATATTGCATGTGGCCAGAAACCTTTCCACACTTGCTATAGAAGAATATAATTTAAGTGTCAATAAATTGGAAAAGTTTCCATAGATCGTGTCATATACATAACCAAGAGGAACAATAGTGGTTATAAATAGTTTTTGATTAAACATATATTCAGCCGAGTAATATTCGGTTGCGGGTCTTCAATGATAAAATATTTCATTTTTCCTATATATATTATAACAAACTATTTTAAGATTTTCGCAATCTCAAATCACCTAGAACATATTGAAGTGCACTCCCAATAAGTAGTGCTTGAACTTCTATATTGCATATACTGTAGATAATCCCTCCCTTTTTATCATGCTATATTTATTTTTTCCTTGGACACTTTTTTGCTTGCATACGCTATAGGATGACCAACTTCTCCTGCTCCTCGATGTGCTAAGGCTATACTCAATGCTATGCAAGATGCATCAACATGTACATGAAACTCCTTATTCCACTCTAGTAAAGCCAACATAGGCACAACCACCATCTTCCATTTCAATGTGTCCAAGCTCTTCTGGTACTCTTCACTCGACTTAAAAGTCACATCTTTCTTTATAAATTTCTCCCTCGACACAGTGACCTGGGCATACCATTTTATAAACTTCCTGTAATAGCTAGTGTGTCCAAGTGTTGTACACATTTGTCTCATTAAATTTCATGTTGGAAAGTTCACAATAACTGTGATCTTTAGAAGATTCACCATCAATCCTTGTTTGCACACAATAAGTCCCAAGAGTATGCCAAAAGGCACACAGAATATACTCTTCTTCAAATTAAGATAAATTTGATGTTGCCTGCATGTATCTAGAATAATCCTCAAACTTGAAATAATTTTCTTCAATATCCCAAATAATGTTCAATCATTAAAATAAACCTCCAAAAAATTATTTATATATTCCTTAAATTTTGTGACTATAACTATAGATAATATAACAAGCACATTCATCAAGCCAAAAGGCATCATTGTGTTCTAGAATGAACCCCATTTTGTTGCAAAAGTTGTCTTATGTCTATCTTCTAGTGTAGTTTGATATAATCATAACCTAAAAAGCCATGAGTGAAATAATGGCCTGTTGACCTCCTACATTGTGCAACACTTCGTCTGTAAATGGTGTAGGGAAAGGGTCATGTAGACATGCATCATTCAATTTTTTTATGTCAACACAAATTCAGATTTCCCCTTTTTCCTTCTTTTCCTGAATTATTATGAGACCTATCCATTCAGATTCTTCGATAGACTCAATGATCCCTATTTCCAAAATTTTATGTAATTCTTCCCTCCCCTTTTCCTTGTATTTCAGATTTAACATATACGGTCTTTCCTTCACAGATTTCATGCCAAGTTTCATGGGGATCCTCATAACTCCTAGGTCCCCTAATATGCCCTTCATTTCTGAAAACGCCGTAGGGAATATCTCCTGATATTCATGTAACAACTTTGTATTTTAATAAATATGTTTGCATCCTAATAGTCTCCAATCGTTGCGAACTTCAGATCTTCTTATGTCCCAATATTCACATTATATGTTTTTACTCGCTGCGTTATATCTGGTATTTCTGGTTTTGGTATGACAACTTCACTATGTCATTTCGATTTTGCTATATCAATTTTGTGTGGATCCTCATCTTCTTCAGTAGTGATATTGTAACATTGCAATACACTTTGTAATTTCGTATCCCAATCATTCTGCCAAGTTAGTGGGGTTTCATCCTGAAAAATATTTTCTTCAATTTTCTCGGTAGATGAGTCTATGCACTAGAAATCGTATTCGAAGTTGAATGTTAGTATGAATCATTCACTAAAATATGTCCAACTTGTAGTGCCATTTCAAAGTTCTATTTCAAGATACCAATTCATAGGAATTGTTTCTAGGGTGTGGATGAACCCGTGTACCAACTCTTGTTCTAGAATTTCTTTCCAAACCGATGTTTAATGATGAATATGTTCCCTAGGATCATCTTGACCATTATATTTTAATACTATTTCTATTTCGATTGAGCTAAACTTGATCCACATTAATCTTCAACACTCCTTCCAATCTGCTATATTTATTTTATGATTACCCCAACATCTAGCATATGTAACATTCAGGGCTACATCTAAAGCTTGCAACCTTTGTTCTTCTAGTATTTTTCTTTCATATTCATCAAAAAATAAATTTACATCAACAATCCCATCATAGTAATGTCGATCATATGCCTCATAAGTTATGCAACAAAGTGATTTTGTAGTAGACACTTCATATAACTTGTTTTGCCAATTTCCAATTCTTCCATGGAATATGAGGTACAAGAAATGTCAAGCTCCAACTTAATTTTCCATTTGCAATGGGATTAATCCAATATTCCTCCTTAGTTGATAACTCATAAATATTGTTGAGATCTGCATCATAGTATTCATCACGGATAGGCTTTGTATAGCTCACTTCTTCTAAGGGATCAAGAGGGACAATGACCCTCATATCATCTTTTTCAAACAAAATTTGTCTATTCTTCAAGTTGATTATCACAATATTATCGAAATCCTAGTCGAATCCAAGCAGAAAAGGATGGGGTTTTCTATCATATTTAGTCTCAATCACTTCAAAGTCTGTAACAGTACACACCCCTTCGATGTCTACCCAAATGCCTAGTAATCTTCCCATAGGGAGGATCTTCGGTTGATTAGCCATCCTCAACTGTATTGGCAACCATTGCTGCTTTAATTTTCCCATTAGTAGCGATCTACAAGTAGGTTGCAGTGTCACCCGAAATGGTTATGGGGGATTGCAGAAATATGTTTCTATAGCCAAGAGTATATGTGCATTGTGGCACCTGTGCATTTACTTGTGTTTTCTATCTCTCTAAAAATTAGCATACGTAAATAACTTCACACTAATGGTTTACTTCATATATTTTCACTTATCATATAGACTTAAATAAGAACAATATAAGTATTTCTTCTAATAATTCTATAAAAAGAATGCATAACAATATATATAAACACCGATACACAAGGCGTTACCAAGCATCTCTTCCTATTTATTAAGATGGATCTCTCAAGAAATACACTTCTTCAACCTGCACACCCACCTGCAAGTGGTCTGCACACTCAGCTGTAAACCCTTCTATCTCCTTCGCGCACTCAGTTGTGAAGCGTTCCCATAAAAAATATAGAGTCAAGACAAAAAATATTATCAACCTATGAATTCTATTTTATCCTTCCCTTGAAAAAGTATTACATATTCTTTATATAAGTTTCCTTACTACAATACCATAGCCGACATACCATGGATCCAACAAAAAAATGGACTAATACCCAATACCTATTACAAAATAAGGGGCTTTGACACACCCCAAAGGCCCTGGATAGTGTGTGGTACTTATATCTTCGTGGGTTCTACATGCTCTACTCCTCAAAATGCAAAGTCTTTGAGAAAAACTTGGACCAACTTGGGCTGCACCCAATAGTGAAGACCTATTGTCCTACTAAGAAGTGAGCCAAAACTTCTTATCGTTGATGCAGGAACAAAAATATTGATGAGTGGAACGTGAACGTTCTCTTTAATCTCATCTTTGCACAAATAAAAAACTTCATCTTGAAGCTCAAATATTGAAGATAAACTTGGCTCGATGTTGGAAATGAGAAGCAATATAAACTTGATTCATTGTCCTCAAAATGAGATTGTACACAAAAGAACACTTGTGCAAAAAATCAATGACATAATTAGCTTTGCCTACAAAAACATAGTCATCTTGTACAATATCAAACAAGATTCTATTCACAACCAATTTCATCTTGAATACTTGGACCAGTGACTACATGGAAAACTTGTAGACAAACTTTGATGACAACTTGTACATTCAAAAATTCCTTAGCAATAGCAAAATATGAACAAGCCAATATGATAACATCAATGAAACATACTAGTTTCACATAGTGAAGATTATTGTTTACTTCACGAAACTACCCAAACATGTAAACAAGAACAAGTAATTACAAATTTACAAAGAAACTTTACAAACAATCTACCCAATCTCTAGCTCTCCTAGGCTTATGCGTTCTCTTTTCACATCAACTTTTCCTTGAAGTTTGCTTTAGGAGTAGCGTGAGTTATCTTTACCACCTCTTTCTCCCCTTGCAATGCATTGAATAATCTCTTTTCCCTTCATGGAATGAAGCTTTGGATGTAATTTCCAACACTTTTCATTTACATTCCCATGCATCTTGCAATTTGTACAAAAGAACTTTCTTTCGCTTGTCGAAAAGGAATTACTCTCATAAAAATGGGATTCATCATGCTTGATGCCTAGAATATGATCCATCCTTGTAACCATTACCATGAGTTGCTCAAAGAAAATCACACAATGGTCAAATGCACCATAGAAAGTACGAGGTTATAAATTACACAAATAGTCAAATTTACGATCATTTGGAAAACACCCATGAGATTTATGCCTTCCCAATAGGCTACAACTTTGACGATGTGGGGTGGAAAATGAGGTGCATGGTCCCTTCAAGCATTCATTTAACTTGAGAGACAAATCAACATTGTAACCACCATCTTGGTGTGATGTATCATCCTCAGATGATTATTGTGCCTCAAACCATTTAGAGCATTCTCCAAACTCCCTTTGACCATATCCTAATCCTTTATACTCTTGTCTCTCTTGTACCATGATTGGATTGATCATCCCTTGGCCAATTATTTGGAAGCCTCCTGCTTCATAAACCACTTTAGAAAGAAGCTTGATACCAATGCCTTTGGTATGTTTCTCAAATGCTACAAAAGAGGATTTATCATCATAAACAAAAGAAATTGTACTTAAAATTCCTAGTACCTCCTTCAACTATCCATTCATCATTTCACCTTCTCATGATGATGAGAAAAATGTAGATGACTTTGGCCACCCTGTTTTACCATCTGACATATTATGAGAATCTTGGAGATTCTTGCAAAATGAACATGTGTCGTTTTCGTCATATGGTCCATAAATACTATGTAAACCATGCCCACATATTGGTTTCATTTTGGGATGTGCCTTTTGATGTCACATGCGTTGAACTTTCAACAACTTGTTCCTCAAGCACATGATGCAACTAAAGGCGCATATGCCCCTTCTCCTCTTCAACCATTTTTAGCATTCTTCTCAACTCAACGTTTTCCATACGAAGGGTTAAATTAATCTCCTCTATCTCTTGGAGACTCTTCTTGTGTATTCTTACAAGTTTGTTAGATGAAGCTTGCATATCAATTGATCTGAAAATGGAGGAGAAGGTCAATTTACTCTTCCTAAAAATAGGGATTGTTCTTCGACGACTCGCAAGGAAAAATGGCTCTTAACACAAAACAGGTTTTCCAAAAGGTATCTTCAAGTTATGAGTTAGATTTCACATGTGAACTTAAGCATAAGCAACACAACGTCCATAGCCCATACTGACATTCATGAAGAGTAGAGGAAAGTATTTGGTTACGGAATTCACCCCTCTTCAACTACATCTCTAGGTCTACTAATATAGCTAGGCCACTCCATCGACTTAGTGGAAAAGGAGTACATAAAATTTTGCTGATAAAATATGTGGATATTTTCCCTTCAAGGAAATATTCTCCTACAATAGACTCTCAAATAAACATCATGAAAAGCTACAGTCAATCTTTAAAACATCACCAAAAAAGGTGTATTCTCTCCTAAAATGAGCATACATGAGCAAATAAGCACATCAATTCCATATTGAAGTACAAATAGAAAATTTCATCAACAAGACATAGTGAGAAAAGTATAGAAGAGCTGAACCCTATAACTAACAAGCATTAAAGCAAAATTTTGATGTTACGAAAACCCCTACAAGGCCTTCTCCATGCCCAAACACCTTCAAGATCTACTCCAAATCACCATTTAAACCACACACCCATGGATTTTAACATGTAGAAAGATCATTTAGATGTGATCAAACCATAAAATGAAGGTCACCATTGGATCCAAAATGTCCAGAAAACCCTAAGTAGACACTTCTTGAGCTCCAAAAGGACAAAAAATCAACAATATATGGCTCTACAAGGTCTCCCTATAGTTTTTATTTTATTCATCTTGAAAATAGGAACAATAGTCTAATTGTCCTACAAGTAAGCCTTTTTTTCCACTCTGGAGCCTACAAATTCACCCACCGAAGGTGCAAATTTCTTGGATACTTAAATTTCCCAATAACCCTTATGTTGAACCATATGGCCACATGGGCCATGCTACCACGGGTTAGGGCTAACTGCTTGCCCCCATCAGTCTAGCCCCTTAAACTTGTGATTGGTGGTTACGTAGGTAGTGATGTGGCAAGGAGCTGGGGCTAATTGCCCATCCCCACTGCCATAGGCCTCTCTATGATTTTGCGATGTCATATGAGATCCCATATGCCCCAGGATTGGGGTAAACTTCTACACCCTTCTGCCTAGCACTCAATATTCAATGTGTGGTGCTGGTTGAGGCCATATGATTTGGGTCTAGTCCCCACACAAACTATAGTCGATTAACATTCTTCCACGGTCCTCTATAGTGGCATGAGACGAGTTCCAGGGCCATCCCTATGCCCACTCTCGGTGGTGCTTTGGTTTCAATGTCCTCTAGTCATGTGGGAGATATTTGACCAGGGTCCAAGCTAATTTACCAATGCCCCAAACCATTTCTCCATGGGTTGTATGGAGAGAAAAAAACTCAGTGCCTAGTTTGACCAACCTAGCCCTCCTTACATATGCATGCTTTGTAAACTCAAAATAAGTATGGTTCCATATATAGGTAGGGACCACTACATAGGAATACATGTAGAGCACTTGGATGTTGAACTACATTGTTGGGGCTTTGAGCCCTATCCATGCTATTTCACCCATACCATAATTTTGGCTAAATATGTGGTGCCATATGGTGACCTCTGGTTGGGCCACATGGAACACCGTCATTGGTTCAACACATATAAAAGAACCGAGTTAAAACACAAGCACCTACATGAACCATAGCTTGACACTTGCCAATACCCAATTGGTTTGTACCTACGTAGTCACCCTAGATGATGTTAGTTTTGTGGAAGCCAAATCATTTCTCATGTCAGCAACCCTGTTCATTTTTCTAGCTACTGGGTCAAATGATCAAAACCTTATAACTTGAGTATACAACATAATATTGAGGATAAATGAAATTCATTGGGTTCAAAACAATGAGTACTTCAAATTAACGCCAATTTCAGGGCTTTATGGTAACTTTAATTTTTGAGCTAAAATTTGATCCCCTAATCGCAGAGGCATATTTCTACCAACATTTTGTGTAGAGAGCGAGGAGATGAAGTAAAGTTTGCTTGTATATTTTTTTGTCATTGGTAATGACTTATGAAATATATTGTTTATTGTTTGTTTGTATCATTTTCTTATGAGAAGATTTATCTACTATAGACGGGGTTTTGATTGATCTATTTATCATATCATTTTATGCAACATTTGTGTTGATTGATTTTATTTTTGGAGACTAATATGTTGTTGTTGAGTTCTAAAGTTATGGTTGGAGTCAACTATGAAAATGAATGAAAGTGTGGCTTTGAGATTTTTATAGGACTGGTGTCTCCTCGTTGGTGGTATCCATAAAAATAGTATTTTTGGAGTTGTATCTCCATTAATGGCAACATATAGTCTAATGGAAGTTGGGTGAGGCTTGTTGGGAGTGCCTGCTTTCAGCAAGTGGTAGAGTTGTGTGAGTAGAGACTTCCTAGTTGGTGCATGCCAACAACACTCAAAATATAGGTGGCTTCTCATTGGTAGTGTAGGATAGCTAAATTTATGTAAATTATTTTATTTGATTAATAAGAGACCTAGAAGGAACATAACAACAACCAGGGTGGTTTTTTTTCCCGAAGGGGGTTTTACACCACAAATATTTGTGTTGAATGTGTTGAATGTTTTTACGGTTCTTGATACATGTGGATATTGGTGGCTACCTACCTATTCCACCTAGAACTCTAGTTGGTTTCATAAGTTTCCTTGTTTAGAACAACATTTACTATTTTTAGTAGTTTTCAGGTCCTAAACGTCTAGATAACTTTTGACCCCCTAAACGTCATTTTTTGAGGTTTTCAACACGCAAGTGTTTTTAGGATGGGGCTTTCAAAAAATCCTATAGTAATGAGGGAGATATTTCCAATGAGATATCATACATACCAAGAAAAGAGAATATGACCAAGTTATGACAATGAGAAGTTGACTGCCCAAATAAACCCAATAGGGCCCACAAACTCTTCATGTTGCATCTGCCAGGGTTAGGGTTTTGGTTGTTTAGGACTTTCCCTTATTGTTCAATAAAAAAAGTCCCTTGAGCCTCATTGTAATAGTTTAGAGGAATTTCACTCCTAGCTCTTCTCATATATAAGTTATCATCGCTTGAGATAGTTTATTTCCATTTATGTATGTAAGCATATTTTAGTTCTTTGATGTTAATGAAATGAAGTTTTATTTCTGTTGCATATTTCTGTTTATGTGTATATCCGTATTTTTTTGCTTTCTTACGTATGTCTAGATTACTGGCATCATAGTGGTCTAGGTATGCAAGACCAACCTCACCAGCCCTAATGGCCTCCCATGGAGGAGGAAGAGAAATATGAGGGGCTAGAAGATGCTTCCAAAATATTTCTCCATGAAGCACTAGAGAGAAAGAGGAATGTGATATTGGATAAGTTTCTTGGATCCTTCAGTGACTACCCACAACAAACAAATCTTCATCCAACATCCACTCTCAATGAAACACTCCTTTTAAGGTACAAAATGACTTTTCCAATCGAGCAAATAATACTTTTTCACTCCTCAAATGAACCCCACATGTCAATGACTATTGGGAAACCTATTGTGAACAAAAGGACAAGAGGGAGTCTTCACTATTTTCAGCTCCACCCACTTGGAATTTTTTCGAAGAGGCCATCAAGGAACAATATTACCTTGTCAAGAGCTCTAAAGATAAATACATAAAGTGGACCACCCTACAGTAAGGAAGGCCAAAGATGTTCTGGAGTTCACAATTCTTTTCCATACCCTTTGCACGAAGCTAGGTATAAAGGAAATTTAGTGTAATTTGGTACTTAGGTACCACTAATCTCTACCCAAGTACATCCAAGACGATATGGAGTTATTGGACATCTCCTCACTTGGAACTACCTATCGCTACACTTTCAAGATGAAGCAAAAATTTAAAGAGAATAAGTAAAACTTTGGGTGTGTGAATCCAAAGGAAGGGAAAGGTGTCAGTAGACCATAAAACAGAGGTCAAATCCAAGGTAGTGCAACCGAGGACAAGCCACAAAAGCATCAAGAAAAGAAAAATGCCATGAAGACAAAGAAGGACAAAGGGAAATGGTGTGAGTTCCATAAGATCCCAACACACCACACAAGTGAGTTTCATGGTGGGATTCTCTCAGATCATTTAGCCTGTGAGTGAAGTCATGAAGGGGGGAGCAAAGGACAAATTGTTTTGGTCTTAATACCACCAGAAGGCATTTATTGATTTGAATCATCACCTCTGTTATGAACTAGTTCTCACATTACCATACCTGTAGAAATCATTTTATATCAAGATAGATGCCTCTGACTATGCTATTGGTGTAGTGGTTACTCCAGAGGGGCATCGAGTGGCATATCATGGTGAGACACCTTTAGACACATTCCAAATGTATCCAACCTATGACAAAGATATTTATTACATTATGCAGTCCTACCGATAATGGAAGCATTACATTCTAGGGAAGTAAATAGTCATCCACACACACATCGACCCTTCCAATTCACACAAGCGCAAGGGAAGTTGCAGAACGATAACAATAAAAAATTTTCCACATATGTGAAAAAGTTCCATATTAAGATTAAGTACAAGAAGTGAAGCACTAAATATGTTGTAGACTACCTAAGCTCACATCCAGTCATGGAACTGACCATTGTGGTTGACTTTTATGGGCATGAGACCGTGTGGTGCCTGCATCTTTACAATAGTGACCCAAAACCTAGTAACTTATACTAGACACTCCTCGAAGGGAAGAAAGTTTCAAATTTTTAACTCAAGGATGCATTATTATGCCAAATGGGACACATCTATGTTCCTTCAAGCAAGTGTAGCAAGATGATTTGGGAAGTGCAGTATAGTCCGGTGACTATACATTTTCGAGTAGAGAAAATAATCGATGTGCTGTAGTTTGTTTTTTTGGAAAAAACTTCCACAAAATGTAGAGAAGTACATAAAATCGTATACTTCACGTTTCATTGCCAAGATGGTTAGAAAAATTCAAGGCCTATATACTCCTCTTTCTACTCCTAGTCAACCGTGGGAATCCATCTACATGGATTACATATCATGGTTTCCTTCTAATAAGCATTGAAGTGAGTACATTTTCTTAGTCATTGACAAATTTCATAAGATGGCCATTTTGGTGGCCTATAAGAATGGTATCACAACACAAGGCACTACTAAGATCTTCTCTGAATAAGTGTGGGTACACTTTGGGATACTGCAATCCATTATCTCAAATCAGGATAAGAGGTTCCTAAGTACATTTAGGTCAATTCTCTCATCAATGTTGGATAGAAATCTCACTGAGTCCATGACTTCCACCCCCAAAATGATGGCGAAAGAGAGGTCATAAACAAAATGATTGTACACATTCACTGAATGTACAACTCAAAGAATCCACATACATGGGATGAAAACCATTTTTATTTCAAACACATCTACAATAGAACTCTCCAAAGATCAACTAGGTGTAGCCCCTTTCATGTGGGAATGGGATTCAAGCCACTATGTCCCATTGATGTGGCCATAACATTTGTAGCCACTCAAGGAGACTTGAACCATGTCCAGTTTAATGATGACGGGGATAATAACTTCATTGAGCACATTAACCACATTTCTCAATAGTTCCATGAAATATTGGACATAGCTAGTGCTAAGTACAAGCAATGACATGATCATCATCGGGTACCACACAAGTTCTAGGTGGGAGACAAAGTTTGGCTACATCTGCATATGGAGCACCTCGTTGGGCCTACCACATGATTTTCCCACTATGATATGGGTCATACACCATCACCAAGGTTGTAGCAGACAATTCCTTCAAGCTTAGCATTCCATTGTTCCTTTTCCTGCACTCAATATTATATGTGGACCATGTTTGACCACACTTTCCACCATTCTTGGTCACACCTAACATAGCAAAAAAGGTCACACCTACAAAGTTAAAAGCATGCTGCATGGAACAAACCACAATTGATTGTATCATGGACATGTATAACAAGAACACACACAACCAAAGGATCCAACTATATCGAATTTCTAAATCTGATCCGGATTTAAACAGGAATGCAACAAATTACAGAGATAACCATAAACACAAAGATGCAGCGGAAATAATACTTCATTTCATTAATGGA
>APFE030838393.1:0-28132 GCA_000404065.3 Pinus taeda | reverse complement strand
CAGTAGGTTTCCCACCAGTCCTTAACATGGGGGGCTGCTTTGAGGAGAGCAAAAACAATCTTTTCCCGACTCGAAAATTCATGAACAGAAAAATAACCCTCCAGCAGATTTAACCATTTATCTACAGCGTCTGCATCTATCTGACCCTCGTATATGGGGATTTCAAAATTAACTTGTACCTTAAAGGGTGTGGCATTTCCAGAGTAGCTACTGGAAGCTAATGCGTTGCCTCTGGGTATCCACTGAAGGATCTGGGCAAAATTGTCCATCATCGCGTTCTGTTGTCGCTCGAGGGCTTCTTCGAGCAAGATTTTGATGGGATCTCCTGCCCCCTTGTCTTTCTTCTCGTCCACCATGGGAGGCCAGCGGGATTTGCGAGGCTGGTCTTGCAAAGGTTCAACCAGTTCAAGCCCTAACTCCTTATATCCTGACCTTGTTGGGGACATGTAAAGAGAAACCGAGAAAAAGCAGACCGCTCTGATACCACTGATCCAGATTTAAACAGGCACGCAATAAATTATAGAGATAACCATATACACAAAGATGCAGCGGAAATAATACTTCATTTCATTAAAGGAAAATACTGAAATATGCTTACAATCGGAAATGGAAATAAACTAGCTAGGGTGATGGTAGCTTATCTCTGAGAAGAGATGTGTGGCTACATGCCTCTGAACTGTGTTACAATGAGGCTCGAAGGCCTATTTATTGTTGAGAAACAATTGAAAAACCCTTCACATTCCAAAACCTAACCCTAGGAGATGAAACGCCAAACTGTGGGCCCCGTTTGGGGGTAAGTTGGGACATCAACTTCCCGGGGTCGTAACTTTAGCATATGATCTCCGTTTGATGCATACAATAGCTCATTAGAAATATCTATTCGAGCACTATCATTTTTGTAATGGGAAACATCGGTCCATTCCATGGATTTCCCCCGGATTCCCCAAAAAACTTCGTTTAGGGCCTCAAAACGGCTCCGGAAGTACAGGACCCGAAAAACTGCTAAAAATAGTGAGTTGTGCTACAATTAAGGAAACTGAAAATGCTGAGAAAGACAATGGTGGGGGTCCAGGTGGACTTGGCAGGTGGCCACCAATATCCACCTGGATCAAAATCAGAGCAATTCCTTCACATGGGAAGGTGGTTCATGAAGGATCAAGTTCAACAGAAATTTCCCACCTCCTCGAGGCTCCGCACGTAATGAATACCATTTCTTCTTAAGGGACGAGGATTGATCTAGGTGGATATTTATGGCCACCCACTTATTCCAGCTATACCTCTAGTTTGTTTTATCATTTTCCATGTTTATAGTAGCATTTACTACTTTCTGTCAATCTTTTAGGTCGCGAACTTCTAGAGCAATTTTCACCCCCTAAATGGTTTTTTTTTATTCCTGCAGCAAGCCCATATATGTATATAGGAGAGTGTAGAAAATATTCTAATACTCGAATATATTTTTCTAAAAGGATATCGTATGCACTAAACATATATAAAATGATCAAGTTATGACCTTTAGAAGTTGGTTTCCCAACTATCCGCAATGAGGCCCACAAACTCTTAGAGTTCCATCTCATGTGGTTAGGGTTTTGGTTTCTTAGGGTTTTCAGATGTTGCTCAATAATAAAATGGCCCTTCAGCCTCATTGTAAAAAAGTTCATAGGCATGTAGCCGCCACATCTCTTCTCAAAGATAAGCTACCATGGCCCAAGCTAGTTTATTTCCATTTTTATATCTAAGCATATTTCAATTATTTTATCTTAATGAAAAGTTTTATTTATAATATATCCATGTGTTTATGTATATATCTGTATTTTGTTGTGTTTGTGAATAAATGTGGATCAATTTCATGTTTATGGTTGGCATTGTCATCTCTCCTTAGGTGTTTGAGTTTGTGAATGTTTAAAGTTTTAATTAATTAGAGAAAAATATATAAGTTCCTTCACTATTGGTTCAACCCTCCCACACCCAATAGTGATCTACATTTCTAATAGAAATGAAGTATTCAAAACAAAAAATAGCAACTATACAACCTCCAAAAAATAAAACCAAAGGGGATAAGGGTGTTTTAGGGTTTTGACCATGCCAAAAACTCCATGAAATAAATCCAACAAGAATACAATGAATTTCTCCACAAATTTTCTCTCTGAGGATGTCCCCAAAAATAGTAAGATAATTGAAGTAAATGCATGTAACCTATGCAAAAGGAGTCAATGATGAAATTTACCCAATATATTGACTTTAATTTGGTTAAATTAAATTAAGTGGATTATTGAAAATATAAATCAACATGAGAATGTGCTACGACATCTAATGCTCAAATATACCTACAATTTTCCACCAAATTATTCACCAACAAATTACACCACCGTGAATATGTGTGTCAATGGGTGTTCCATATAAACCATCCTAGATCAATTTTAAACCTGGATCTATCAAGCATTGCGAGGGATCAACTCTCTTCAGGTGCAAACTTATAATTTCCAATTTTCATAGCACAACCATATTAGTACCCTTACAATGATATAAGGAAACCTAACCATTATAGTGATCTCTCTACATAGATCTCCTTCTTTATCTCCCTCACTCCCACTCTTCTATCTCTCAAAGTCTTTAATACTCATGAAATCCGCCATGTAGAAACTCATATACTATGAGGTACAACAATTCCAATAGATAACGTGTAGGTAATGAATTTCCAATTACCTATTGTTGATTCTTTGTAGGTTTGAAGGAACATTAGTGAGTTAATCCTAGTAATGTTTGATTGAACTAAAGATAAAATATACACATTTTGGTTTTGTATTTTGAACCAATGTCATTGACCCTTGCTGAATCAATTGAATGGTGTTATAAATCCTACCACCTTGTAAAAATAGCCTTTGGGCTACATTTAGCTCATGTTGAATTTGTAAGACTATTGGAATGGAACTAAACTAGTTACATATATATATCTAGACTAGTTACCAACAAATGTATGTGTGAAATCTATTACACTTTATAATAGTTTGTGCTATGTAAACTTGTCAAATGAAAACACATTGTATGAAAAACTAGATTATTTACAAAATGTGTTACTTAAAATGTTCAATGTTTATTGTACTTATGCTTATACTCATGAAGTAAAGTACATGACATAAAATATAAATGAGTCAAGTTGCACTTAAGTATTCAATATTCAAGATCTAAAACTTTTACAACACATCTCCGTTTGTTATATTTCACAGTTTAATTAGATCAGTGGATATTAAAATTCAAGAATACAGATGAAATTAACTACACAAGTGAACCACAGGACTCTTGAAAAATCATAATCAAGCTTAATCATTCTTACAATGACCACATAATTGAACACCACTCATGTTGCTAAGACCCTATTATCACCAAGTTATCGGTTGACATGATTTGGGAACTTCTTTACATGAATAATTACTAATAAAGAAAATTAAGATAGGACCCAAAAATTATTATTTAAGGAAACTATTATGGAATCTAACTTTATAGAGTAAATAATTGAAAAATTGTAACCTAGTTTCACCTAGTCATCGAAATATCCAACAAATCAAAGTAGTGGACTATATTATAACATCATAAAACTATATAAAACATGTTCCTTATAAAACTATCAAATAGTTAAAATCTAAATATGAGAAAAATTCATTTTCATTTTGGAGATTAATCAATTTATGAGTTTTTGGTCCATATTTCAAACCGTTCATCTTCATGACAAAGATAAAAAATAGAATCTATCCACATGATTGTCCATATTTCAAACCAACTAATATGGTTCATCTTAAGGATGAAGATAAAAAATAGAATCTAACCACATGATGGTACATTTTTAAATCAAACAACGTGGTTCATGTTAATGGCAAATATAAGAAACATAATGTATGCAGTTGATATACCATATTAAATAAAATCAATCTAACAGAAACTATAAATCACATAAAATCTAAATTAGAGAAGTTTAATATTATTCCTTCATGAATTGGACATGTTTTATATTATTCCATATGACTTAGGCATATGTTGTAAAAGCCATTTAGAGTGATAATTTTTTATTTATTTATTTGTAAACTAAAAAACAAATATTAAACATAGATCCAATTTTTTTTATTTAGTTACAATTTCTTTATAAAAACAAAAAACTAAAACTTAACTCTTATATCTGCAACATCATTTCTAACGACTCAAAACTAATCTCATCAAAAGCTCTGAGAGTATTTCTATTTCAATGGCACTCCAAAATCTATAGAAAAAAAGAGTGGAATAACGAGTTTGAATTTGATTTTAGGAATAACTGAAATATGTTACTTTTATAATATGTAATCATGCATAGAATATTAAAATAAATGCAATGTATAATATTTTGAACCTAAATCTACATATACCAATTAAATTGGGTTAATACACTAGTAAAATTATTAAAAATCAAAGAAATCAAAGAAAATGGTTGTGAAAAGATGGTCGAAATATATGGAATTTATATGACTTCTTGTATTATTTCAAACTATTATCTCTCCCCTTTTTAATGTACTTATTTAGCCCTATCTTATATATGAGTTGTATTAGACTATATAAAAATATTTATTTATATATCTTTTCCTTTATAAAACCTTTCAGTCAATATTTTGATGACACAAAATTTGCCTTTTTTTTGTATCCATCGCCTTCCAAACTGTTCCGTAAACACCGGTCCCCAAGTTCTCAAGGATATTAAAACAATAATTTTCTCCACTGATACAACGATACTGTGGGGTCTCAGTTTTGTGAAAGTCCTCTGAATTAACTATTGAATCAATTCAACGCAGGCAGCCCTTCAATACACACAATCCTTATATATATGAATAAATTGTTGCATGTAATACAAGTTACTTTATTGGGGGCGAAGTATATCCCACAAAGAAACAAGGTATATAAATATAAGCTAATTTTCTCAATTTTCTAAAAAAACCTATTCAATGAGTCAATATAATTTATAATTTGTGGTTTTAGATATATATTATGTTTAGATCATTTCGTTTTTTAAGTTACCTAAATGAATTAATAGGTTTTAATTTTTCTTTTTTAAGATTTCAAAAAACTTATTATATTATTCTTAAAATTAGTAAATAGTTAATATAAAGGAATCCATTATTAAGTTGAGTCAATATAATTGGTATAGTTTTTTATATATGTATATCAACGAAAAAATTATGTTAGGTTTAGTGGACTATTTAAAAATAGGTGGAGGAGTTAATGAGTTTTTAAATTTAACTTTATTTTAGGGTTGGACATGTGGATGCATGAAGTGGGTGTGATGGAAGAAAGAATTTTAGTTGGCATAACTTGCGACCTAAAGTACAACTTCAAAATTCTTGAGGAAGACAAAACTTTAATTGGCATAACTTATTACCAAAAGTTCACCATGAAAATGTTGGAGGACTAGGCCCGAGAAAGGTAATTCCAATCATTGCAAACTCTCTTGAAGTTCTTCTCTTGGCCAAAGGATGGATACAACTCGATTGGAAATGTCATGGTGAAGCCCTAACCATATATCAGAGGATATGGATTATATACTCCACCCCTATTATATTCAAATTATAGACACCCCTCTTGGATGCGAGTCACAAAAGGTTGGATGTAGCATGAGTGTGGGCACAACCCCCTCATTGGTCACAAGATTTATGAAAGGAGGATATTTTCAAAGATAGATAGATCAACAACTTAAAAATTATCCTCTTCGAGGGGAAACCTCCTCTATATTACATATATTAACAATTATTGGATGATTCAAATGATAAAAGTTCCTTTCTATATATAGGAGTCTAAGGGGTCACAATATAATCACATCCTACATGATAATAAAAGTGAAAAGAGATAACAATAAAAATAGTGGGCTTCTATGGGGCACAATAAATAACAATATGGGGACTATATCACGACAAAAATAAAAATAATGGGTTATACTAGTATTATAGGGACCAAACATGTCCCTCTCCTTCAGAAAGGTGTTGTCCTCAATGCTTGAGTAGTGATGGAATCTTCTCTCTAAAATTATCCTCCTTCCACATGGAATCTTGAAGGTGTAAGTTCTTCCACTTTATGAGATACTCTGAAATGGATCAGTTTTGTAGTTTTCAACTTCATGTTTCCATGACTACTTAAGGTTCCAATATGATTTTTCCTTCCTTGTCAAGTTCTCGCGATATTATTTGATCTTAGAGCTCGTGACATATTGATCCAGGTGCATATTGGTGGCCACTTGCCAATTCCACTTGGACCCCCACCATTATTTCTTTCACTTTTTTGAGTTTTCTTAATTATAGCAAAGTTTACTATTTTTAGCAGTTTATCGGGTACTAAAATTCTGTAGCTGTTTTGAGGCCCTAAACAATGTTTTTTTGGCAATCTACCGCCAATTTTTTTATAACAAAATCATCTTTTCTGTCATAGTCCTCGAAGAGATCTTTCCAACAGGGTATCATGCACGTCAAATGGAGATAATATGACCAAGTCACGGCCCCGGGAATTTGGTTGTCCAACTAACCCCAACGGGGCCCATAAACTCTTCGTGTTACATCTCCTCGGGTTAGGTTTTCAGTTGTTTAGGATTTTTCTTATTGTTCAATAATAAAAAGGCCCTTGAGACTCATTGTAACATAGTTCAGAGGCATGTAGCTGCCACATCTCTCCTCAGAGATAATTACCGTCACCCGAGCTAGTTTATTTCCATTTCTGTTTTTAAGCATATTTTAGAATTTTACATTAATGAAATGAAGTATTATTTTTGTTGCACCTCTCTATTTATGGTTATTTCTGTAATTTTTTACGTTCTTGTTTAAAATCTAGATCAGTGGTATCAGAGCAATTTGCTCTTTCACTATTTTTCTTTGCATGTCCCCAACGAGGTTGCACTATAAGGAGTTAGGGCTTGAATTGGTCGAAACTTTGCAAGACGATCCTCACAAATCTTGACAGCATCCCATGTCATATGAAAAGAAAGAAAAGGGGGTAGGATATCTTATCAAAATCTTGCTCGAAGAAGCCATTGATCGACAATGGAACGTGATGATGGACAACTTTTCCAAGATCCTTCAGCACCTACCGAGGGGTGACACATCTAATAGCTACTTTGGAAATTCCTCACCTATTAAGGTACAACTTAGCTTTGGAATCCCCATATTCGAGGGTCACATAGACGCAAATGTCGTAGATAAATTGTTAAATATGCTAGAAGTGTATTTTCCTGTTCATGATTTTTCCAGCCGAGAAAAGATTACTTTCGCTCTTCTGAAAGTAGCCCCCCACGTCAAGGACTAGTGTGAAACCTATTGCGAGTAGAAGGATTAAAGTATAGCCTGACTATTTTCAGCCACACCCACATGGAATTCATTCTCGGATTCCATTAAGGATAAGTAGTACCCTGTTATAAGCTATAAGGATAACTACGTAAAGTGGACAATGCGAGGTAGGGAAGGGACCAAGATGTGCTAGAGTTTACCGATATTTTTCATAACCTTCACACAAAGTTGGGTATCAAGGATTCTAAGTGGCATTTGGTACTCAAATATTGCAGCTACTTACATATGTACATCCAGGATGAGATGGAGTTCCTAGACATCTCCTCGCTCAGCATGGCATACTGATATGCTATCAAGATTGAGCAAAAGTTTAAACAAAATAAGAGATATTTTGGATCCGTGAATCCGAAGCAAGGGAAAGGCTTCCGTAAACCAAAGAACCAAGGACAAATCCACGACAGCATTACCAAAGACAACCAGTTGAAGTGGCAAGTAAAAAAAAACACTATGAAGTCAAAGTAGGACACACGAAATTTGTGTGAGTTCCACAAGAGCCCCACTCACAACACAAGTGAATGTCAGACTAAGCAGTCGCTAGTGGATTAGTTGAAGGCTTTAGGATCACATGCATGTTCTGACCCAAAGTCAGAACTCGGTAAGAGGAATGACAAATGGAAGAAGATCATTGAGATGGAGCCCAGTGCCACTATTTTGACCGCTAAGATCTAATTTAAAGAAGGATTGTGAGTATCTAGAGGAGGGGGAGCATCTTTTCCACTCAAAGATGTGGGTGAAGGGTTTGCTGTTGTAATTCATTATTGATAGACATAGCAAAAACAACCTCATTTCTGTAGAGCTCATGAAGCGGCTAAGACTACCATGCATACCACACTCGCAACTGTAGAACATCAGGTGGCTTCACCAAGGATGAGATCTCTGAGTCCGCTAGTAGTGCTACCTTCGCTACAACATCAAGCCCTTCATAGATGAGGTATTGTGTGATGTATTATTAAGCCAAACATACTTGTGGAAGTGACATGCTATGTATGAGTCAAGGCCTTGCGTTGTTATTATTTCTTTATGTAATAGATTGCATAAGATACCAGAGGTAGCCCCACCTACCGCAACTTTTTTGGTTTCTTCTAAGAAAGGTAGTAAGATCATCTCTAGGCTAGGAAATTTATTTTCTTTCTAGTTCAAACTAAAACTAAGGGGAAGATCATAGCCAAATCCATGGCCCTCGGCAAGGGTTCCTCCACATAGCAGAAGCAGGTGGATATGATCATGAAAGGATACAAGAATATCTTCTCCTCACTGATAGGTGTACCATTACACTCCCAGGTCAAGCATTTGTTCGATCTGACTCTTAGAGCACCTCTACCCAATGAGCCAATATATTGTTGCTTCAATATAGAAAATGCCAAGCATAAGCAGTGACATGATCAACATTAGATGTCACAGAAGTTTTAGTTTGGTGAAAAATTTTGGTTACATTTGCAGAAAGAATGCCTTACGAGAGTCCATCGAAATCTAGACTAGTCCGATATGGTCCTTACACCATTAACAAAGATGTGAGAAATAATGCTTTAGAGCACAACATTCCACCATTCCTTGGCTTACACCGAGTGTTCATTGTGGACAATCCTCGACCCTGCTTCGCACCATTACTAGACACGTAAGAGATTGTAGAACAACTCACGAGGGACGAAGCTCAGCAAAAGTTTCCCCATCACATGGAGGCACTCAATTCAATGGGGAAAATTTCTTCCTAAGGGGGGATGAATGATCTAGGACCCCCACCATGGACCCCCACCATTGTTTCTTTCAGTTTTTTCAGTTTCGTTAATTGTAGCACAATTTACTATTTTTAGTACTTTTTCTGGTCCTAAACTTCCTAAGCCATTTTGAGGCCCTAAATGACATTTTTTTACCAATCTGCTTCCATCAATTTTATAATAGAATCATATTTTCTGATGTACTTCTCAGAGAGGTCTTTCCAATGAGATTTCATGCACGTCAAACAGAGAAAATATGATGAAGTCACGACCTCGGGAAGTTTTCCATCCAGCTAACGTCAACGCGGCCCATAAACAATTGGTGTTACATCTCCTTAGGTTAGGGTTTTCTTTGTTTAGGGTTTTATCTTATTGTTCAATAATAAAAAGGCCCTTGAGACTCATTGTAATTTAATTTAGAGGCATGTAGCAACCACATCTCTCCTTAGAGGGAAGCTACCATCACCTAAGCTAGTTTATTTCCATTTATGCTTGTAAGCATATTTCAGCATTTTACATGAATCAAATGAAGTATTATTTTTGTTGCACCTCTATATTTATGGTTATTTATATAATTTGTTTCATTCTTGTTTAAAATCTAGATCACGTATAACCTCTTTAACCATGAAACTTGGAAAACTAGGTGCACTAGGGAAGATGCACAAAGCTCCAATTTCTTGCCATAGTGCCAATATTTTGAAACACCTTCTAAGGACCATAATACTTTGGTGATAGTTTATTATCCTTCTTATCCTGCTTAATGGACATTTCTTTGTGTGCTTGTGTCCATAAAAATACCGAGTCAGTTACATCAAAAATTCTTTTGTTCTGATGTTGATATGCCTATTGTTTCATTCGATTTTGCACCAAAGTGAGGTTACCATTAAGATTTGGAGAAATTGTTGTTGATGCTCGATGTGATCTTCCATTGTTTGAACCTTAGAATTTTCTCTTAAAAATGACATGATGGACATTGGATGATATCCGTAAAGTGCCATAAATGGGGTCATTTTTGCTGCAATATGGAAGTGTTATGCCACCATTCCGCCGGAGGTAACTAATTGACCCATCGTGTTTTCTTAGAAAATAAAAAAAAACAAAGATATATTTCCAAATGTTTGTTCACTATATCCATTTTCCCATCAGATTAACGATGATAAGATGATTTATGAGGTAATTGAATAGTCAGACAAGAAAATAATTACATCCAAAAATTTCTGTTGAAAATCAGATCTTTGTTAAATACAACAATATTTTGGTTTCCATGTAGCTTTTGAATTGTTTCCATAAATGTAGTAGAAACCATACTAGATTTAAATGGATAAGACAATGCACTAAATTGTGCATACTATGTTAATCTATCATTTATGACCACGATGACACTCTTTCCTTTACACATGGATAAACCTATAATAATATCCATTAAAACAGCTTCTTAATGTTGACCTTGTGTGGAAAAAGGTTGTGAAAGACTTGGGGTATTAATTGTCTCAACATTATTTTGTTGGAAAACCAAACAATCTGACACCAATTTTGGAATACCAGATTTAAGGCCATCCCAAAAAGAAGTCCTTATTGACCTTGTGGTAAGTTTTTCAAAGTATTGAGTGCCCTCCTATTGAAGACGTGTGCAATTCCAAAAGAATATTTTCTTTGAATTAGGAATTCTTACAAAGATATAAGTGATCTTTTGTACCATAATGAATAATTTTCCAGCTAAATGTATTTGATATACTGGGATTTTGCTACAACTATTGAATGTGTGTCCACACTTCTTCGTCATTCTTCCATTAATCCCTTGCTTTGGTTATCCAATCTCGTTGGATAATAGAGTTGGCACAAATAATGCTTCCACATCATCATCCTCATCCTTTCTTGAGAGTGCATCCGCAACAAATTTTTTATTTGATTTTTTGTAGATGATTTCGATGTCATAACCCAACATTTTTGTGACCCATTTTTGTTGCTTTGCTAAAGATAATATTTGTTCCAAAAAATATTTAAGACTATCATGATATGTTTTTAGCTTGAAGTGTCTTACCATTAGGTAAGTTTTCTATTTCTTTAGTGCATGCAATATTGCGAGCATTTGCTTCTCCTAGATAGGTTTGTGTGAATACCTTCCTTTGATTGGATGGATTTCAAAAGAAATGGATCTTCCTTCTTGCAATAAAATGACACAAATTCTATTTTGTGAGGCAGGAAATTCCACAATAAAGGTTTTTGTGAAGTCTCACGTAGCTAATATCCATTCTTGGGACACTGCGGCTTTAATATGTTCAAAGGCTTTAGTTTCTTTAAGAGTCCAAGAAAATGCATATTTCTTTAGTAATGTTGTTAGAGGTGCTCCTATTCTCCTATAATTCTTAACGAACTTGTGAGAATACCCTTTCAACCCTAGAAATCCTCACAGATTCTTTATTACTATGGGAATTTTCCATTCCTTAATGGATTTAATTTTGTTAGGGTCTACCTTAAGACCATCATGAGATACAATATGACCCATATATTCCACCTCCAATACTCCAAAGAAACATTTGGAGGTTTTTGCATATAATTGTTTCTACTCCAACAGTTTGAGCACCCTGGAAACATGTTGAACATGATCCTTCCAGGACTTGTTATAGATTAGTATATGATCAAAAAATCCTAACAAAATTTTCTATGCAATGGTTTTAAAATGGAATTCATCAAACCTTGATATATAGAGGGTTAATTGTTAAGGCCAAAAGGCGTGACTAAAATTTCATAATGACCCTCATGAGTTCTAAATGTTTTTTTTGAATGTCTTGATTCTTCATTCTAATTTGAGGATACCATTAACGAAGATCCAACTTTCTCAAAAAATTTCTCCTTGTAATTCATCCAATAATTCATCAATGACAGGAATGAGAAATCTACGTTTAATAGTGACATTGTTGAGCTCCCTATAATCTACTCAAATGCATCATGATACATCCTTCTTCTGCACCAATACTAGTGGGGCCAAAAAAGAACTATGAAGAGGTTGAATTATACCACCCTTTAGCATTTCTACAACCATACTTTCAATTTCACTCTCTTGGGAATATGGATATCTGTAAGGCTTGATATTTGGAGGAACAATTTGTGGAATCAAATGAATAGTATTATCATTATCAAAAATAGGTGGGAGGCCTTCGGGACTCTCAAATACCTTGGAATGATTGTCCAAGACTTTTTTGTGATGTGGAACAATAGATTGTTTTGATGTTTGAACCTCTACTGAGCATTAAGCAATTACACCTCATTGTTCCTTCAATAGAAAGTTTTTCATTCCATTAGAGATAATTATGTTTCCCAATTTTCCTGTGATACCCCATAATTCAATGTCCTTTCCTTCCAAAAAAAATTCAAGAAAATTTCTCGAAAATTAAAAGCTATCGTACCTAGAGATTGTAACAATTTGACTCCTAGTACAACATCTCCACCACCCATTGGAATGGAGAGAATTGGACTATTCAATACAAATTACCCCATGGTTAGCTTTATATTATGAAAATTTCTATAGAAAATTATAGTTCCTCAATTTGCGACCATCACTTGACATTATGGTGTTGGGTATATCAAGCAATTCAATTACATTTCTATCTTACAATGAATAAAATTATGGGTACTACCTAAATCAATCAACACTATCATTATTCTTGATATGTCCTTATGTCCTGAAGGTTTGAGGAGTTGTAATTCATGCCAATGGATTACAACATATGGTGAGATTCATTTATTCTTCCTCTAAGGTTGGTTACTCCTGTATATTATATTCTTTTGAATTTTTTTATTCCTTTTCTTCCTCCTCTTCACAATATATGTAAAATAATTTCCTCTCAGCACACTTATGAACTTCACTGTATATTCTATCACAACTTTAGTAAATCCATTTTTCTCTTTTTTCTTCCAATTGTTTTGGAGCCAATCCTGTAGGTTGTGGAATTCTAGGAGCAACAAAAATTCCATCTTCATAGTTGTGAGTGCTAGGATTCCTCATTATCATCACTTTGCATTCAACTTTTCTTTCCAACCTAAAATCCTTCTCCAATGAATTATGTCCCCAAAGGTGAACTTCATGTTGGATTTTATCCTTTAAATACCCTATCAAGACATCAATCCTATGCTCCTTTCCAATATCACTTACCCTTATATTAAATTTTGGAAGTCCTTCATGTTCTCGTCCATTGAACCCTTTCTTTTTAGATTTATCAATTGGCTAAAGAATATGTTTCTCTTTGTATCCCCATAATGTGCTATCATTTCCTCCATAAAATCTTACTAAGTACCTAGTCATTTAACAAGAACAAATTCATCACCACCATACCTTTTGTATGTGTTACACATTATGGAGATAAATATATTTCTCCATCTCTAGTTTCCATGTTACTAGATCCTTCCCATCAAACTTCTTCATATCTATCTTTGAAATATGGCGCAATACAATTTTAGAGTCTATTGAATCATGACTAACATTTATTTCTTTCTCATGATGATTTTTAGATAATACCTTTTCACCATTAGGAAGAATTTATTATATCAACTTTGTCAAACCTTCCTTTAAACCTTCCATTTTTCTTTTAAACCACTCTTCAAATATTCCATGTTTCCTTTAATTTTTTCTTCTATACCATCCATATTTGATATCATGCCATCCATAATAACTTTTATGTCATCCTTAAAACTGTCCATGTCTTATTTTAATCTATTGATCAAATCATCCATCTGAGCTTCTATTTCATTTCTGGTTAATCTTTGTGGCTGCAAAATTTGTTGCACTTGGCCTCATAATTTTGATATATCATGTTGTATTTCTTCCTCGTCTTCATGCACCATATGTTAGAAAATTATATATTACAAAGAAATGGAGCACATAAAATATTGCAGAAATATAAAGACACAAAACGCATAAAACAAGAGAGACATAGATATACGTGGTTCATCCAGTTTGGGCTACGTCCATAGAGAAACAACTAGTCCTTCTTTTTATATTATCGAACAAAATGAAGAGATACAACCTATAGTAGATCTGATATAACTCCCTCTTCGCTCTCAATATCCTCTCTCTTCCTCACTTAGAATAAAGATCTATATGGACGCAATACAATTCCCTCATATATAGTGTGGGGTTGCCTTCTGGGGAAAAAACCCTAAATTAAACATAAATTCTACCGTCAAATCATCCGCCAAATGAACAGCGCAGATTGAATAGAAATTACTATACTTTTACAAAGTTTTACATTTGTTTCTAGCTTCGGGGGCACTGCCCCCAAACCTCTACCAGGGGATTGCTAACCCTGAGACCCCCCAGTCGGGGGGGATTAGACCCCACGAGGGGGACAAGTCCCCCCCACATGGAGGGATGTACAATCTTCCTGGGGTATAAATCTGGCTGAAACCTTTGAATACAGAAGATAATGAAGCTCCACACCAAACACCATAATAGAGCATTCTGATTTCTTATAAGTTGTTTCCATTTTCTTTCTTCGAGTCATATTGAAACAAAAAAAATGATATTTATGTTTAATTGTTCCCTTTAAATCACTTCAAACTATTTTTTCAAACAAAAAGGAATTTTTTTTTAAAATATACACATTTTTCTTCTCTTTTAGGAGCTAGATATTGCATTTGTTGTATCTATGTAATTATGAATCTCCAATATCTCAAATTTCATCATGTATTAGCGCTCTTAGTATTATTTCCAACCCAACAAGTATGAAAAATATTGGATTCTTCAAGAAATATGTATGCCCAATCTTCCAAAATGACGAGATTATAAACTTGTTCAATAGAGTTAATTTGTATGACATTCCACATGTCACTACTTTGAAATTTGGCGAAGCAAATGATACCCATAAAACTAAAGTACGTCCTCTTTCTTTCATTGTTTACCAAATGAAAATATGATCCTTAGATAGAAAGTTATGATGATTTTCCCTAGGACACCCGTTTGAAATAGATTTCACAAAGATTTCAGCTCCACGTTGTTGCAATTTCACCTTCTGAAGCTTCATGGAGAAAACATTATAGGGAAAAATCAAAGACGACCTCTTTCAAGTAGAAAAACCCTAGAAACCAAAACTCTAATACCAAATGTTATGAAACCAACTCAAAAATAGATAAATCAATGAATTAAAATCATCCTCTTCAAGGAAGAAACCTCCTTTATATTACATAAATGAACAATTCTTGGATGATTCAAATGAAAAAACCTACTTACTATATATAAGATTCTAAGGGGTCACAATATAATGATATCTTACATAAAAATAATGATGTAAGGGCACAACAATAACAATAATGGGATTCTATGGGGAATAATAATAATAATATGGGGACTACATGGGAGCAACAATAAGTGTATGGGGCTATAGTGGTACTATAGGGACCTAACACAATAGATGTAAGTCCAACAATTACAAACTCCCCTCATGTTTTTATCTTAGCCAAATTATGGATACAACATGATTTGAAATATCATGAAGAAACCCTAGAAATAACTTATACGATATGGAGTATAGAATAAACCCATATTATATTCTAATTCTGGACACCCCTCTTCGATCTAAGCTGGGAAAGTTTGGATGTAGCAATAGTTTTGGTGCATCTCCCTGGTTGGCCACTAGATTTATGGGAGGATATTTTCAAAAATGTATGAAATGGTTTTGGGACTTTCATAAATGTTTACTACTCCTTTACCTAGACTAAATATAGTTATATGGTAAGGATTTTAGTAAATATCGACTCAAGGAAGGATGTATAGAAAGCCCTACATATGGGTCTTGGATAGGGTGGACTTCAACCTTTGGATTATAAAGGGGTTATGTTAAAATGTTTTAGATGTCATAAGTATGGACACACTCTTAAGTTTTGTAAGTTGTTATTTAATAAAATAAAGAATAATGTTGAGAAGAATCAAACATGGAAGGAAACCACTAAGGCATCTACTAGGGGTGTTGATATGAACTCTGTGAATAATGAGATATCTTATGAAATTCTAGACATTCTGATGATCAACCCTTTGATCCTTCTGCAATGAGTCGAGGAACCAACAAAGGAAATCACTTAAAACTTTCAGGAGGTGACCTAAACTATTCAATACCTACTAGAGTTTCGGAAGCCTCCTCTCGTAGTATGTTAGTTTATGAGCCACCCATTTCCTCTCTTGTTTATTATTTTTGTATACTGGGTCATGAATGGGTATTGGTTTTCGAGAATATATTTTTATGTTTACTTACTCAATATTCATTCCCAAATCCTTATCCAATGTATCCTTCTCCCTCCCCGAGGGTCCTCTCAGATCTTCCTCTCCCTCAATTCAAAATCACGTGTTCTCGTAGAAGCATAGTCATGCAATAGTTTAATCATCCACGACTTAAGAAATCAGAAAATCTATACCTTATCAAGGAAACATCAAGGAGGTATGAGAAAGATTGAGCCCCTTTCAGATAGCAAAAGGGTCAGGGAAAAAAATTCTAATATGCCCAAAGCTAAATAATGGGCCCAATTCGATATGGTTGCTAGTGGAAAAATATTATAGATGGGGTTCCTAGAGTAATGGAAACCCTAGGTCGGGTGGACTAATCAAGTCCTCATCTTCTATCTATATAGGATTGGAAAGACTCTCCAAGAAACATTCCTTAAAATGCCTAGTTTCAATATAAAATTATGATATCATTTTGTTCCAAGAAACATTGAAGGCTTTCTCTAAGATAGGAGTGGAATTCTTTTCCAATCAATGGAAAAGAGAAGGATATTCTGGCCTCCAATGGTACAAGAATACTATGGAGTCTCAATCTTGTGATACATCACTCCTTTTAATTGGAGAGTTTTAATATAAAACTAAAATATGTGAATATTATAAGTAACTCTTGAATCAATTCAACGCAAACAACTTGTGTGGTGAACTATTTTATCAGTTCAACACAAACAATCCTTGTGGTAAGTTATATATTGGAATCAACTATTAAATCTATCAAATAAATTTTTATTTTTTTTGTGGTTATATATATATAGATAGATAGATAGATAAGTTCTTTAATTGTAGGTAAAATATATCCCACAAAAATAATGAACTGACATTAATGTGTGATCCAAAAAATAAACAAGTGTATAGGTCACAAATGATTCGACATAAAACTCTGATCTAAAAACCAAAAAATCCCATACATCGATTTAGCAAAAACGTTAAAATATTATAATTATTTAAATGGTTTGATAAAAAAAATTAATTAAAATTTTAAAATAATCAATTTTTTTTTAACTATTAGATTATTAATAATTTAGATGCATTTTTCCCACGGGGGTTTGGTCTCGTGGACAGTGAATGGTCTGCTAAGTCATTCGTGTCACTATGCAGGTCACACGTTCAAGTCTCGTCTTACCCTGAGGGATAGTTCCTTGCGGGCTAGGAAGATCCTCCTAGTTATCATAGTGGCAGTCAGTGGGATTCGACCCTGTGTGATTCGTGTATGACACCACCACCATTACCAATTCAGCTAGATATCAAAAAGTAAAAATAAAAAAATATAAATGCATTTTATACTGTATTTTTTAATGCAATGCCTATGAGCTCTGAAGTAACATCGTGCTAGGGTTTCCAGTGAAACTTTGATCCTTACTTAACCATCCTCCTTGCCATGCCTCTGTCGCAGCAACTATCACAACCAGTATGAACCAAGTTGATGGCTCCATAGATGGGGCCTCTGGGCGAGGAGGATCCACCCCGTCCTTCATATTAATTCTTACTGGAGTTGCAAATCTACCACTAACTCCTATGCCTTCCTCTTTGTTATAGCTCCAAAACTCACTCTTGATGTTTGTGGTTCTGCACTCATGGCCTAGGGCAACCCCTCCTTCCAGACCTGGTCCAAAAATTTTAAAAATAGTGTTTTATTTCCTATACATAACATTACCCTGAGCTAAACGTGTGTGTACGCAGGTCTGTGTATACCCAACCCGCGTATATGTCTTAAAACACTTAAAAAATTTAAATCTCCTTAATTTCAGGCGGAGATCATGGGTTTCACCTGTTGATTAGCTGTTAGTGCCCATGGCCCAACTGTTCCCAATGAATTCCCAAATAAAAAAATACTTTGGGAGAAGTATAAAAGGCTTCAATGGCAAGGCCTAAGGAGGAGAGAATGGAGAGAAAGATCACTTTGCTGAGATTATCCTTGACCAGGACTGAAGATCCTAGTGCTTCTAGCACTTCCCCCATTTACAGGAAACCCTTGTTTCCTTGTGTCATGATGTCTTTCTACTACTTGAGATATCATGGAGTATGTCATGGAAGGAGTTCGTTGAAGGCTTGAGATTGGAAAAATTCGGAGGATTGTTCCGCTTAGAGCCTGCGAAAGGATGACTCAGGTGAAATCATTCCTTTCTGTACTTTAGTTATCTATAATAAAAGAAACACTTGTCTTTGTTCCTAATATAAATCTTCTTCATGTTCATGATATCAATGTTATGATTCTCATATGAATGGTTGTTTTAATTGTGTAACTAACTACCTTTCAATATGCTATGAAGATGATTTATTTATGATGCTTGGTCCATATACTGTTGTACTTTATTGAATTGATTGTTTTGCACGTTGAAGGAGCAAAAGGAACTCTGCGAGGGTTTGGACCTTGGCTCGATCTTCCCAAATGAAGGACCCCCAGGTACGCCTCTCATTGTATAGTTTGTTATATTAGCATCATGGCTCTATGGAATGTGTGTTTCTCTGTGTACATAACCTCTGATCTGCTAGGGTATGAACCCAAGATCCTAGGGGAATTCATCCCTCAACAGAATTGGCGACTCTGCTAGGGACAGTAGTATTTTTTTTCCTAGTTTGGTTTTATTCAAGCCAATTAGGGCTCAGCTGGTTATTTGCTTGCTGTTACTATGTAGTCTGTTCCTGTAGGAACTTGAATTGAAGTTTGATCAGTTTCTTTAGACTGTTTTTTGTTTTTTCTTCTAATCTTTTCTATACACTATTTTTTTAGATTACAGATGCATATATACGCATGTTTCCTTAATTAAACCTACGTATACGCATGTTTCCTTACACTGAATTGTGTATACACGCAGCTGTGCACTGACACAATCACGTATATCTTAAAAATCTCAAGATTTTTCAAACATTTTTGTTTCTGAAGATCTGTTTGCTTGTCTAAATCAGTCCTGAACAATTACTTTTCTATGTCATTCTTTATTTTTATAGCAAATACATGATTTCAAATTCTTTCTAATTGTGGAAAGTGTTGGTCTTATTTGTTTTATTGCAAGCGTCATTTTTGTTAAGCACACAAGATTTCTTGCTAGGAGTCTTGGCTGCTCTGTTTTGTCAGGGCAGAAAGGTTGATTTCAATCTTTGTTTCGAATCTTGTGCTGGTGACTTTTTTGTTTGCACATCAAAACTGTATCTTTGTGACCATCTGTTTTTCTTGCTTTCCGAAAGTTGTTGATTCACACTTTCTTGAAAGTTGTCTTTTCAATATTTTGGTCTTTTGCCAAACTTTTGTTTTTTCTTTTTGATTGTTAAGAGCATTTTGAAACACATTTTTTGTTGAGTTTTCACCTGTTTTGTGTCGCAAACTCGCAAAGTGTTTTGTTGCCTATTCTTCGATCTTAAAGTTTTTGTCTAGTTTGGAGCACTTTTGAAAAGTCATTTTTGATTTTCTTTTGAAGAAAACTTCTTTAAAACTTGGTTTTGCTTTCTTGAACTTTGTTGTGATTTAGTTTCCTTTTCGTGAGTGAAAGTGCATTTTTGTTTATATTGAAACTTTCTTTTATTGTTTGGACAAAAATGATCATCAACAAATTATATTCGATCTAAACATTTTAAGTGGCAAATTAAAATTGATAAACAAGTTACTTTCATTTCTTGATTTAAGAGTAGTCTTAAGTTTTGCATCAGCATGTACTTATTACATTAGGGTAAATTTGTGCATCCTTTTAGGGCATCCATTGTTTTGTTAATTTTTGTGAGTGTGAAGCTTGAGTAAACGAAAATAAAAGAACAATGTGTTACTTTCTTTGAAGTTCCTCTGAACCTAGTAGAAATTTCATTCATCGAAGAACAAAACGAGTGCATTTGCATATAGTTTGGTTTTTATTAATTTCTTTTGCCTCAAAACACCACTAGTTTCATTTCCACTTATCCCTTGACTTAAACAACATCCCATTTAAAAACAAGTGCTAATTAAAATATACTAGAACTTTTTATAATTGTCAAGTTAGACACACCAACACGTTTTAGGATATTTTAAGGCCTTGGATTAGGCGAGTGGAGAGAAAACTCTCCAAGGCCATTTAAATTGTCAAACATGGGAGTCTGAATAGTGAGTGAAAATCCAATAGCATTAGGGAGACCAGGAAAGCTCCGGATCTGGGAGCTAAGCACGAGGGTTTTTGAAGACAAGAAAGAGAGATGCCCCCTCTCCTACTTGTCGGATCTTACCTCAAGCGTGTTCCCCCTAGCTTCTGACACAAGTTGGTAACCTTAGTTACTACTCCTATGGATCTACATAGGTGGTTGTGGAGAGGAATCCCATGGCAGCTGAGGTCAACATTGTATCACTCTCAATGGTACTACTGGAGGGCACCCTTGCGAAGCTTGGGGGGCTTGCACCGACTCAAGCTATTGTTAGGAGGTCAGCGTAACTTCCTCTATTACCTTTACTGGTAGGACTGGGTCGTCATCATCCCAGACTATCTCTAGAAGGCCCCTTACTTCACTTTCTTGTATTTTGGTGTCCGATCCTCATCACCTAGAGCAGAAATACTTGAAAGTTGTTTGATTGGTTGATATCTTTTAGGGACTTTTTAGTGTGTGCTATGTGCTCTTAGTTGGCCTAGCTTTCATTCTTTCTTGAGTCTTTAACTAAATCTTAATAAAAAATTCAAAGTCACTGACCGATCTCCTAGACGGTCTCGAAGACATCGTGGTCTCTCTCCACCTACTTTAGAGCCTTCTCCTAGAAGGTGCAGAGGTAATACTACCGATGGGTTTCATCTGGTGGCAGCTGATGCATCGGGGATTTATCCTCCTCTTGGGGGCATTAGTTTTCAAGAAAGGCCTAGAACTTCCACAGAACAAGAGAGGAACACTCCAGTTCTTTCTCGACTTCTCTTTCAAACAGAAGATAACGTAGAGGTAGAAGAACTCCCAGAGTTGTTAGCAGCTCCAAATTCTCCCCTACCTTCTAGCTATCCAGAAGTATTAGAATATGTTGGGACTCTGATGCATAGACCATTAAGTCTAGGTCATATTACGCACTTACAATCGATGAACACTACTGGAAGCATGGCTTCTAATACAAGTGCTACAACTATGTAAACTCCAACATCAGTACAAGGGGGAGGAACTATTTCCATCCCCTCTGCTTCCTTATTTGGGTCTTTTTCTACCACATCCTTAGTTGGGTCTACCTCCATTCCTTATATGAGTGGAAATTCCCAAGCCAATGCTTTTAGTTCTGGATTTTTCCCATTTGGCACCCATTCACAGGGTATTCCATCAGTTCCCTTTAGTGCCTCCACATCCATGATGGGTGGATCGACTTCATTTCATGGTTTTCCTTTTGGAAGTTTTCATATACCACATTCCAACCCAACAGTAGGATCTATGCATTTTTCTTTTATAGGACAAAGCAGCAATCCTTTTCAAGGTTGGACTAACCCTGCAGTTAGTGGCATGGGAACTGGGAATCCATTTTTCGGCCAACAAGGGAATGGGTTGTACTCCACAATTAGTTTGTTTCAAAGTATTCCTCGCTTAGGTTCTACTTGGAATCCTTATCAGGGGTTATCGATTCCTCATAATCCTTTAGGAGGGAATTTCGCCTGTTGTGGAGATTTTTCGGCTGGATTGGGTCAAACTCTGAGTTTTGCTGTATCAAAAGGTTTTCCTTTTGGTTTAGATGGTTCTACTGGTTAATTCGAGTAGCCTGGTGCCTTCCAAACTCTAGGCCAATACTTTCAGAACTTTGGGAGCTCCACCCAATCTGGGTGGAATCCCCAAGTTCCTCCCAGGCTTCCGTCTTTGCCAACTTTGAACTAGCCAGATCTCACAAAATTAACAAACGATCCAATCAAATACAGTTCGGTCTAGCCTCCAGTCCCAACCAAACCCCATTTGAACATTCGAAAATTCGAAGTGAAGGGCAGTGAAGACCCAAGCGACCAGGTAACTACATTCCATTTGTGCTGCTCATCAAACTCCCTTATTCATGACTTGATTAGGTTGAGACTTTTTCAACGCATGTTGACTAGTAATGTGGCCAAGTGGTATATAGAGTTGCAAGGGGGTAGCTTTACACCTTTCACTGACTTAGATAATATTTTCTTAAATCATTTCCAGTTGCCTATCCATTATGTCGTCGAAACTGAACTTCTGGCCACTTTTTGTCAGGAAACGTCAACTCACATTTCTGACCATATTCAGGAATGGAGACGGAGAAAGAGGCTCATTAAAGCCGAAATTCCCCCAGAATACCATCTCGAATGGTTTTTGAGATCATTACAACCTAAAATCTATAAGGATGTCTACCTGTTCCGAGTCTATTCTGAGGAGCAAGTTATTCTTAGGGCCAAACAATTAGAATTGATTTACTCTCACTCTGAGATTCTACAAAAAGTCTTGCCTAATGCTCCCCGGACTAAGGTTGATATAGGCAAGTCAAAGCGAGGTCCCCATGTAGATGGTATCGCTGGATCGGTAGACACAAATGTGGTGAACTTGTTGAGCCAATTGCAGCAGTTCTCTTTGGAAACCGCTCCTAACAACTAGGTCACATTGTCTGACCCTTCGTCTTCCCAACCCTCTTAGATTAATGTCATCCAATCTAACAACCCAAAAAGAAATCAAAATTCCAATGGGAAGAAGAAAGGACGAGGTAAGAAAAAGAGTCAAGATGGGAGGGCTGATGCAAATAATCTTCGCAACAATGCTGGTGGCAGAAACGAGTCTAGAAAGAAAGTCAAGTTTCCATGCAAGCTATCCAGTCGAGACCATTTAACTCATCTCTGTCGAAAGATTCAAGACTCTCAGCGCTTGTTAGGGCAGCAAGGGACTTATATCTCTCAAGTTGTGCTAAGCAACCCTTTAACCCAAGGGCAGCAAATTCTTGTTGACGCGAGTTCAAATCCTAGTACCTCCGCAGGGGGCAACCAGGAAGGGGATACATCATCAAATGTTTTCATGATGCATTCTCATGCTAATGTGGCCACACGGTCACGCGATTATGGTGAAGGTGAAACTTCCAAGGATAAATATGTTCCCAAAACTACCAACCCACTTCATATTGAGCGACCCTCTGTCGAGACTATACCACAGATATCGAAAGGTTCCGCTAAACGTGCGACTATCAACCCTAATATTACTCCATCATTGAGGATCTAACATAGAGTCCATGTGCTATGTCCTCTTTAGAGGTGCTCCGGTCATGCTCGACTCAAAGAAGTGCCTTGGTGTCAGCAATGGGGGCAGTGGATCCAAATAATTCTTTAGCTCTTACTTTTGATATGCATAATGTCAAAAAGGGACTTCCTCATCATATGGCTTTCCAGATAAAGTCTACTTACTGGAAAACTAATATTTTTTGGACGGTTATAGATGATGGAGCTTCCACTTGTGTCATGTCTATGTCATGTTGGAAGGCCATTAGATCGCCTTCAGTCATTCCTTCACCTACCCTCTTGACAACGTTTGATGGTCATTCTCATAGGCCATAAGAGATTATCCTGACCTTTCCTATATGTGTTGGAGGAAAGCTCGTTAATATCGAAGTAGAAGTCATCGATGCTAACCTAGATTACAATCTCCTCTTAGAAAGGAACTGGGTCTATGAAATGGATGCAGTGTTTTAGACCCTGTTTTGTGTCATTTTCTTTCCTCGTGAGGGGAAAATTGCTAAGGTTGATCAATTGGACTACTATCCAATTGATCCTCGAGCAAATTCAAACTCGATTTTCCTTTAGTGGATAACCCCCATCCGCCTACTAAGAATCTAGGAGTCGGGATGTACACTTCATTGATGGGTAAGTTTGATCTTCCACTTCCTACAGCTAGAATAGATACAATTTCATCCTCCAAGGACCCTTTACGAAAAGAGTTTGTTAAAGCTCATTATTTTTTGGATCCTGGAGCCTTATCTTCATATGTGACCGCGTTAGATCACAACAAGGTGGGTGGAATATAATCTCTTATGCCTGCAGCAGAGCCTAGATGTGAGTCTATCATTAACTCTACAGATGATCATCCTACTCCTTCCTCAGAGAATGAGTTAGATGGTGATGTGGATCATATTTGAACCCTTGATTCCACTTTTGCATTGGATTGCTTGGATATTGATTTTCCGTGAGATGAAGTGATGTTCAAAGTAATGATGGTTGTAGATCGACCTTTGGAAGATTTACATCGTTGTTCATGTTTTCGTCCTCCTTCACATGAAGTTGAATCTAGGTCCTCCAATCTGACTACCAATTTTTGTACGGTTCCTTTGGCTCCAACACAGTTACTCATCGAAGGAAGTATATTGATTGGTTCGATAATTGTACCTATAAACATCCCTAGGAGCAAGTTGGCAAAGCCCCCTGATCGGCTCTAGCTCAAGAAGTATTTTGCTTAAGTAGAAGCTAGGCAATGGCCTCTTTCCACATTTTGTATATTTGTACATATCTCATCGAGAGTTTTTTGATATCAACACTTTTTAGTTTTTTGTGGCAGGGATTGATGGATGACTTGGTCTATTTTGGATTCGGCGATGGTTCTAGTCGGCATATTCAGAACCACGCTACCACAGCTTGGGTACTCTACTATCCAACTGGTCAGTTGATGGTATCAAGGGGAGTATTCAATGGTCCTGCTTCAGAAAATATTGTTGATTATACTGCCATCATTAATTTATTATCCGAGGCAATTTCCCATGAAATTGACTCATTGGTAGTTTATCTTGATTCACAATTGATAGTGTCACAATTGAATAACATTTATTGGGTAATGGATCCATGTTTACATCACCAGTATTTAAGGGTGGGGTTGTTGCAAAGATCTTTTACTTATATTAACTTTTGTCACATTCCAAGATCTCATAATTGGTTAGCTGATTCTATCACTAATCAAGCATCAGACTGGCACATCAATCATTCATCACAATAAAATCAAGCATCAAAAACTAAAACTATATATATATATATATATATATATATATATTATTATATATACTATATATATATATATATATATCATAAAACATCTCGAGTGTACATAAGTCTGTCCAAAATAATATACAAAATTGGGATTCAAATGCCCATAATCATGTTCACTATATCTAATGTCCCTTCCATTACTTACCCCATGATATCTCAAGTAGTAGAAAGACATCATCACACAAGGAAACAAGGGTTTCCTGTAAATGGGGGAAGTGTTGGAAGCACTAGGATCTTTAGACCCAGTCAGGGATAATCTCAGCAGAGTGATCTTTCTCTCTATTCTTTCCTCCTTAGGCCTTCCCATTGAAGCCTTTTATACTCCTCCCAAAGTAGTTTTTTAGTTGGGAATTCTTTGGGAATAGTTGGGACATGGCAACTAACAGGTAATCAACAGGTGAAACCTGTGATCTCTGCTTGAAATTAAGGAGATTTAATTTTTTTAAGTGTTTTAAGACATATACGCGGGTTGGGTATACGCAAACCCACGTACACACGCGTTTAGCTCAGGGAAATGTCACATATAGGGAGTAAAACATTGTTTTTTAAATGTTTGGACCAGGGCTGGAAGGAGTGGTTGCCCTAGGCCATGAGTGAAAAATCACAAACATCAAGAGTGAGTTTTGGAGCTATAACAAATTCCCCCTAATATATGAGGTCAGAAGGGGTACATGATGGCCGAAATGTATTAAGCAAGTTCATGGAAAGGAAATCTGTCAAAATTTGAGAAGGACTTCAACATAGTTCAGCCTGCCAAACCACAAAAGGAGATCAAAAAGAAACACTATCTGAGGCGGGCATACCCATGCTCAAAGAAAGTATAGCATGTCCACATATCAAGTACAAGTGGATCCACTAAGTATACAAGTATAAAAGATTGAAAAATACATAATGGATCATTTGATCACGATCGAACAAGTACATGTCTGAATATCACATATAAGAATGTCAATGATGCTAAAAGATGAAGCCAATCACTGATATCAAAGATTGATCCCGAAAAGTACCAAATGTACATGACGGAGTAAGATGGTACTACACTGCAAACTCAGGTGCTAGCATATAAAATGTCACCGTGAATGACTGCAACATATAAGGTGGACTGGTATCAACTAGCAGCAACAGGAGCAACTGTCAAGTCAACCAACGAATGTTGATGCAACCTAAGGTCTTCACCGACCACCGTGGTAAATTTCTACACCATGGGAATAAATGATCTGAAGTCAACCATGTGAGAAATCGTTTCATTATCGTTCATTGATGCATACCATTAACAAATGTGAGACTACTCACCGATGATGATAATCAATGTCAAGGTACCCAATACAATCTAACAAGTGTGAATATATGAGCTGAAGTTGAACACCTATAGGAATCTATTAATCAGGAGACAATGATGGTTGCCCACTGTTGATAGCGAAGGATCTGCCACTAATGACTGCAAAGCCCAAGGAACTGCCAAATGGACTCTAGATTTTTTCCCCAGAGCAATGAGTCGTAGTCGATAGGGAAAAATCTGCTACAAGGAAGGCATTAAGGCATCCTTCATAAATCTAGCGTAAGTGTAACCTATAGGCCAATAATGTGGAAGGAATCATACGCGAAAGATGTAGTAACCTGACCGAAGCACATTTCTGGCATACACAAGATGTGGCTAGCACATCACAAAAACCCTCTGAACCAACCAATAATGAAAGTTGACATAGACGTGAGGTATCCCCCAATAGGGTCAAATGGAAAGCAAGGTACTGCATGAATCCCAATGTGTGATATTGTAAGCTGATGTCGAACACAAGGGAAACCACTCAATCAAAGACCCATGATAGTGATCGATGCTGAGCACAAGGTAACCTATCAATAATGAAAATAGGGCCAGGGTGTAGCTCTAGGCCTGTCCTCAGAGCAAGATGTCATCGTTGATAAGGACAAGACCTTCCAGCAAGAAGTCAGTGAAGACCTTCTCAAACCGGCATGAGTAAAGGCCCAATACAACTGATGTGATGATAGACAAGAAACTGACAACCAGGGATGACCGACTCAAAAAATGAGTCAAGAGACACCGCAGAAAGGCTGACTCGGGCTAACTTACTTTGAACAAAAGCACGACACAATATGACTATGTGGTAGCATATGATGACTCTGTATAAGTTCGGTGTGCAGAAGGCACCAACGGACCCTCCAGATGATTGGAAGAGATAACCAATCGGGGGAGAACTGAGTCAATAGGAAGATTAAGGCATACCTAAGTCAAACTAAATCCCACCCAAATGGGGAAAACTTTGCTTTGAGTGCTTTGTCCAAGGGCAACACGACTGACTCTAGCTGCCAACAATAAGTGGAAATATTGTCTTGCTCCCACTCTTTTTGGAATGTATAATTTTTTGTCTTTTCCTTTAAGATAGAAAAATAATAAAAGAATGTTATCGTAAAGTAGAAAGAATGAGTGTCGATGAAGCAGATGATCTAGTTCCTGGGATTGGAACAATCCTATGCTCAATGCAGGGAGGCGAAAACACTCAAAGTTGTGTTCCTTCCACGAGCCTAGGTGTGTCAAGTTGCAGAATTCGAATGCATGAAAGTTTGATTTTTCAATCATCATGGTCAAAAGTTGGCTTAAACACGAGTCCAAGTGAAGCCAACTCAAGGCCAAAAGGTGCAAGTGGTCAAAATGCAATGCAGTAATACAACTCAACTCAAAGGAGACTTTAGGGTATAAGCCCAGAACGAAGTGAAGAAGCTAAGAGGAATGAGTCTTCATTGCATAAGTCATGGTGGGACTACAGAGGGCTCCTGAGCCTACTCAAATCGAAGCAAAATAGGAAACAAATGTTAGTGAGGTGCTAACTATGATTCTCATGAAACAGATGG
>APFE030838390.1:0-25170 GCA_000404065.3 Pinus taeda | reverse complement strand
TGTCTTCATAGATCAGCAAACTCGTAGACACTTGCTCAATTGCTTCTCCAGTTGCACTTTTTTCGATGTCCCTTGATCCTGCTCTCTTGGAGGCCATTGATCCTGAACTGTTGAGAGAAAAACAAACACCTACTATATCTAGAGACATAGTGACATGCATGGCAATAAATTCATAAGTTAAAACCAAAGAAAACTTGAGGGATGACATGCAACATACTTGGGGATTGACTGGAAAGGATTGTGTAATTTTCACTTGGAGGTCGGGAGACTGACTATCGAAACTATGTAAAAGGAAGCCCAGACTATTGGGAGGTTGGTTGACTACTGGAATTGTGCAATGCACAATCCAAACTGACCTTCTGGGTGTTGGGATTGCGTAATGCGCAATTTCAGCTGGCAAGTGATATAGGCCCAGGGACTACATTACGCAATTTTCTGGGCCAATAGTCACTTCCTCTCAAAATTAAACAAGGAAATGCTAGAGGGCAGTCATTGGCCAGAATTGCACATTTTTTGGGAGGAAGGCAGAGCCTTCCCTCTCAGAATTGCGCAATGTTGTCTTGGTGAGGCAAAGTCTGGGCCAAGGTTTCCCAGACCCACCGACAGGCAACTGAAAGCAAATGATGATGTGAATGCATGGTGATACTAAGTTTAAGCATGAGTGAATGATCATGCATTCAAATATTGAATGCAAGATTAAGAAAACAGAACAACATGCATGTGTGTGAAATGAGTCACTGAATCGGCCACTGTTCTTGCAAAATAGTGCCATGCATGTGACAACAGTGAGATGCTAATGAAAAATGAAATTTTTCTTGTACAAGCTAACATGTGTGAAAATGACAGAAAGCGTTCACAAAAATCAAGAAGAAAACACTCACACAAGCCAAAACACAAAAAGCAACATAAGTGATGCAAAAGACAAGTAAAGCAAACTTACCTGGAAATAGATGAGCTGGATGTGTCGAAGACTCTTGGATGTGTTGTGGGATGTCAGAGCTCCAAGATCAATGTGAAGAATGAGCTCTGAAGTGTCAAATAAATAAGTTTGAGGTTTATGATGCGCATGCCACAAGTCTAGAAAAAAGCGATACTTAGAGGAAAGTTTCTAAAACGATCTTTGCATGTAACCTCCAGCTGCTAAAAATAGCTCCCAGAAATCTAGTGATGATTTTTGCATGTTGCCTTTTGCCATTTTGGGAAAAAAAAACCCATGCATGCAAGTCAAGCTTTCTTGGTCCCAAGTGAAATCAATCAACCTAAAGGCACATGCAACTTCCTGCTTGAATGAAGGAGATTTTTGTGTAATTTCTGGGAGGAAGATGGGTTGACTGTCTAGAGCGATTGCACAATTGATGGGAGGGGCAGCTAACTACTATCTAGAATTGAGCAATTTCTAGGCTGAGCTATCTTGCTGGGCTAGATTGGGTAGTTTTCTCTTGGAAGGTTGTCTGACAAGATTGCGCAGTTTCTGAGCCTAGCAGGCTTCCAGTCAGATTTGTGCAATTTCTGGAGGGAAGACTGGTTCCCCCCATAATTGCATAATTTCTTGAGGGAGCTTCTTAGCTAGCAGCTAGACCAAGTCCAGGGAAGTAGCCTGTGAGGGGAGTGAAGCAAGTTATCATGCATAGGTTGGCAAGCTGCTAGAAAACCAATGGAACTCATATACTTGACAGTGCAAGACATGCTGCCGAGGATGGTTGGTAGGGAGGCTCCAAAACGAAGCTAAGGAAAAATTTTGGAGGGTGGTTGTAGCTGCTAGAACAAAGCCTTAAAAGGAGCAAGCAGTTACAAGGGAAGTTTCATAGTTTTAGCATAGTTTATAGGTTCATACACTAGTTTAGCTACCAAGAGGGAAGATGATTTGCAATTCCAGATATCAAGCCTACAAAGGAGTGAGCAATTCCAGATCCTACAATGCAACAATGACTCATCCTTGTTCTAGAAGAATAACAAGAGATACGCACAAAAGTTCCACAATATACTTTGACCAATGTTTTGTGCCAGATAGAAATCCAAATAGCTAAAATGATAAGATTCTAATTATTATTTTTTAATTAAACTTTTAGATATTGTAAATATTATGCAATTATTGCTACTAGACTTTGTGGATCTTATCTTTCTTGTATTTTTCCTATATATTACATGAGAAATGAGGAAAAAAGATTGGTTTTTGATGAAATGATAGCTATTGTCTGTGTGTTAAAGGCTTTATTAATCTATAGTTTTCCAAGATCAATAGATTTTGATCAGCAACACAAATATTTATGTGATCGTATCTCTTAGTCTGTAATTTCTACATGTTTAAGTGTTTCCCTCTTTCTAATATCATTTGAATGTAATGTCTTATGATATTTGAATGAGAATAAATGTTACAAAATCCATCCTTGTTTTTGATGATCTATCTTATAAATTCAAATATTTTCATTCCTATCTTCTAAATATTCTTTAGGATTCATTTCATATGCCCTATTGTAATGGATTTTTTTTTTTCTATTTCCCTCTTTCAATTGCAACGATGATTTGAAATGTCTAGGATGTGCTATATACCTTGACTTTTTCAATCCTGATCAGATAGCTAGTATCTTGGTAAGTTTCCATAAACCCTATTTTGTTAACTCCATTTCCCAATGGACTATCTCCCTCATGCCCAACCAAATCGTACCTAAACCCAACTTAGCTGAAGATCTAGCCATTGTGTGAATGTATAGTCAATTACTAAATTTAGAGCCCTCTGTGGATTGAAGGGGCTAGCCTTCAATCTACAGGTTTGGTTTGTAAAGGTAAACTTAGAGAGTTTTTTGTTAAGCCAATAGAAAATTTTTGAGTCATAACATCTTGGCAACCATACTTGGGATACGAAAGTATATCTTCCCTAGATCTTCTTTAAAGATCAAATCTACTTTCTGAGAGAAAATAAAAGGTTAGATAGCAACATTCGCTGCCCTATTTTCTCTGGCGACTCCATAGTACAAAGTTTGAGGTGATTTCATTGGAAATTTTTGCATATAGAAGGATTCACACAAGGAGAAATCCAAATCCTAATCCACCAGAGATCTTGACACGCCTAGAAAAACTCTTCAAGAAAAGGAAGTCTACAAAAGAAACAGGTACCATTCTTTTAGAAAAAGCCTTTGTCTCCACCTAAAGAGATAAAATATGTTGAAGACATTCAATTTGATCTAAAATTTGAGCATATTTTATTCAGGTCAAAACCAGAGTCGAGTTTTTCAGACACAGTTCTTGATGAAACAAAGCTTAAACCTTATATTCCTAGTACTACTGTTCCAAAAGAGGATAAATATATTTGGTTAGAGTATTATAAATTATAACATATGGTTCATCAACTTAAAACAATTGTTTCTAAATATCCCATATCTTAGTATCATGTCCCACCATTTTCTGCTCCAACAGTTTCATTTCCATTCTTCATCCCACACAGTTATGTATCAATTATTCTTGTTAGATCTAATATACCCATTTCATCAATTATCACAACAGTTTTACTTCCTCTATCATCTGCATTCTAAATTCCTATTATAATTGGTTCAACCTCACCTCACACAACCATGGCTGCTAGATATGCCCCTCTCAATCTCCCAACTCCACTACATGATATTACTTTGAATTATGGTCAGTGTTTACTTCAGTTTGCTGGTACATTACCCCTTAAATATCAAAAAAATGTGGACAAACTGAATGATTTCATTGATCTGGAGGAGGTAGATCATGAAGATGTTAAACTAGTAATTTTTGCACAAAGTATCTCAGGGCAGGTTAAGAATTGACTTAGAGAATTTCCAATAGCAAGAATTTCCATTTTTCAATAGTTTGAACAAATCTTCCTTGCTAAATGGGAGGTGAGGAAAAATCATTTGTGAATATTGGTTAAATATGAGAATCTGAAGAGAAACCCAGGGGAAAACAATTTGAGAGTTTTCAGCTAGGTTCAATTGGGTTTGTAATTCAATCCCTACTAATATGAAGCCCTCCCAATTTATCCCTGCTTCACTATCCTGATGGTTTTGATGTTGAGCTACCTTATCAACTCAGAGAAAGAAATCCTGCTACATTGGAAGATATGCAAAACAATGTTATAGGAGTGGAAGAAAAATTGTTGGCTAAAAAGGAAAAGATGAAGGCTGGGAGAAGACTTGTATTTAAGGAAGAACCATATTCTTCATCAAACACCAAATTTGATCTTTTGTTAAATACCATGGAGAAATTGGTTGAAAATTTGACCCCTCCCAGAGGTGAGCCTCAACCTCAAGTGAGAAATCCCAATTTTAGAAGGCCACCTATACCTCAAGCTTGTTAGAAGAATCTAGAAGAACAAAAAATAGCCATACCTCCATTTCCTAAAAACTTTGTTGATGAGGAAGATAATGAAGAGATTAAACAACGACAAATAAAAAAAAATTATGATGAAGAAACACAAGTATTTTTAACAAAAAAAGAGCATGATAGGTTTGTTGAATGCTTAGGAGAAAGGGATAGCAATCAACTAATGTTTGACTTAGAAATATATCACTAGGGGTATAATAATGTTGTTGTTAATTTCTAGAGATAGTATAACCTCCAAGTCAGAAATATAGTTGTTGCTAAATCTCCTTTAGGGAAAGTGGCAATTGAGTAGAAACATACTGAGCCCAAGAAAGCAAAAGAACCTAAGAATATAGTGGAATTAAATAAATACATCTAAGAAGGGTGATGAAAGCAGAAAAGAAGGAAATGTCAAGGATTTGGAAAAAACAGTATGCTTTCAGTTTGGAGAATGAGATAAGAAGGGTTAAGATATACATTCCTATTGTTGAATTATTAAATAATATGAAGTACAAATAATAGATTATAAAGATAATAACAAGATCTCTAGCTAAGCAAACATTGAATATCAATAATCAAGATTCTTTGAATTTCTAAGATAATTCACCTACATTCTTTTTTGATTTGCATGCTACTAAGATAAATGAAGATGTTCCTCCCTTTTATGTCATATTTAATATCCATGATATGGTTTTACATAATACAATGCTTGACTCATGGGATTCATAAAATTTTATGCCTAATATTGTTATGGATAATTTAGGGTTGGATAACACCAGACCCTATAACAATTTGTTTTCATTTGATTCTAGAAAATTATAGTGTCTGGCGTTGATTAAAGACCTCGTTGTGAACTTGACTCAAATTCCAACAAAGAGTATTGTGATGGATGTTGTGGTAGAAAATATACCACCGAGGTTTGAAATTCTACTTTCTCACTCTTGGGAAGCTAAAGCGGGTGTTACTTTGCAGATGGACATGTCCTATGCCTTCATCCATGTTTTTGGAGAAACAAGGAGACTCTACTGGGAATTTCAAATGAAATATGTTGTAAGTAGTAAAGAAAAATAAAAAAAAAATCATTTGATTTATGTTGTAGAGATTGATTTAGGGTTAGAAATTTTATATAATGATTTGAATTTGGAGGAAGAAAATCAGAAGCCAGTGGAAGAGCAAATTCAGATAGAAAATGAGCAAGTGGCTGACATAGATGAGACATGGAGCATGTGTCTCGATGGCTATGTTTACAAAAAGGGATTAGGAGCAGGTATATGGATCATTTCACCAAATGGAGGTATCCAAGTGTATTCTTTCAAGCTATATTTTTAATGTTCTAATAATGTAGTTTAATATGAGGCTTTAGTAATTGGTTTGAACATACTCAAGAAGCAAAGAGCTAAAAGGATTTGTATTTTTGGGGACTGAGAATTAATTATAAATTAGGTTAAATGGTTATATTAGAAAAATCACCCAAGGATGAGAGCTTATAGAAATGAGGTTTGGGATTTATTTGACAATTTCTTTGTTGAGCCCAAAATTTTGGTAGTTTCTATATAAGAAAATCGCATTTCTAATTCACTAGCTAGTACAACAAGTATGTTCAAAATTCATATTCACCCAAATAAGAAATAATAGATAGAGATCATATACAAACCTTCCATTCCAAACAACATAAAGCAATGATAGGTCTTTGAAGATGATCAACGTTTTTTTTTTTTTTTGGGAAAGGACTAGTGAGTTTGCCAACAATCCTATTGATGAAGACAAAGATTCAGATAATCAGGCCGATACATATGACTTTGTAAATTTTATAGGAGATTAGAAAATAATCCATCTTAGTAATAATTTTTTTCCTAGTGGGTTAGTGCCTCTAGAGAAGCTATTTTACAACAATGTTGTGACTGTTAAACCAAAAATGAAGCCTAACGGTAATGAATTACATGACTACAATTTAGGCATGAAAAAGAGCTAAAAGTTGTCAAATTTTCAAATTATTTAAATGAGGAGTAGAGGGAGAAATATGTTGCTTTATTGAAATAGTTTTCTGATGTTTTTTCATGGAAATATGAAGATTTAAGCATCTATGATAGAAGTATAATTCAACACACTATACCCTTAAAATAAAATGAAAAGTTTTTCAAGAAGAAACTGAGGAGAATAAATTCTAAACTATTTCCATTAATAGAGAAAGAGGTGAAAAAGTTATTGCATGCTCAAATTATAATTTCCTTGAGATTTTCAAAATGGGTTGCTAATTTGCATGATTTATCTTTCCTATTTGTTCTCGCTACCCATGTGTGTTAGACAACGAGCGTTTTGCACAATTTTCGGGAGTTCAGTGTATCATAATACGTTAATTGTTCCTGGAGCATTTGATTGGAGTATGGGAACACAGGGTCGGAACAACATCGTGTCGGATCCTTTGCAGCGTATATATCTACCTTCCTTTCTTTAAAGTTCAGAAACATTGGGCACTTCTTCTATTTATAGATGTTTTGCAGTCTGGGAGGATGCATACCAAATGAATTTCTGTGTTCCTTCATTCAAATGATGATTATTTTATGTGCATGAGTTGTAGCGTTCGATCTCCTTTATTCTCATAGTATCAATTACCTTGGCTCTGAGTAACCAGGTTCGTTGTAGGCTTGTGTTGCGAAGATTTCTGGCAACATTATTATAGAATGATCATGGATATGACAACAAAAGAATTCAAATGATTGTTTGTAGTCTAAGGTTGGGGATTTTCCAAAGACTCGACTCCTAATACTTGTGTCATTGTTTTACTTATGTTATTGATTGGGGCATATCGAAATTTCATGTTTGTGCCTAAGCTTACGGTAGACCTGAACTGGTATATGAACTTGAAATGATTTACAGTTGAAATGATTCCTTTATAATTTGTAATGGAGAAAAATCATGGATTATTAGAGTTATTAAGCACTCTAATCTTATCTACTGATGGAAGTATAGTTAAAGTCAACAAAAACACTCTCAGAGATATTCAAAAACCTTTACAATATGCACAGGAAAAGATTGATTTTTTGCAGCTTGAATCTCAGCTACAACAAGAAGAATTAAAACAGAGAAGTCATTATGAACCTGTTTTTGTTCAGAACATTGAGACAACCACCCATCAGCAACAAGTTAAAAAATGCAGCAGTTGTACATGCAGATGCAGAAACTCAGTCTGCACTTCCCAAGCCCATCATCAGACCTTGGGAACAGCTTGTCCACAACAAGCACAGAACCGATCTTGGATATGACAAGGACTTGTCCTTTCATATTCCAGACTACGCCAAGCCCATCAATTTTTAGAGTGCTATATTTATTCATGACAGTTCACCTGCTCCTCATGACAGTTCACCTCCAGCTGTTCCAGAATCTGCCCCTCTTCCACAGCAACAACAACAACAGATCGTGAAATGCCAACACTGTGACCGAGTTGGCCATTTGAAAGGTCACTGTTTTGATCTTCATGCATGTAAGCACTGTCATAAAACCACCCATTCTTCACACAGATGCTTCAGCAACAAACGTCTTGCAAGAACAAAGATTCATCTTGGATGGATCGCTTCTTGGCAATGCGCATCAACAGCCAAGAAGATATTCCAAACACATGTTAGAACTTGTTCCAGAATATTGAATAGTCTTGCAGTTGATTTTTCTCCATCTTCTCACCTTGTATTTGACAGGGGGGGAAATGATGGTCATCTACAAGCTTCAAAGCCACATCAAGCGAGCCTGAGCCACAACCTCCCACACCAGTTTCAGAGTTGTAGCCAGAGACAAAGATGCCCATGAACATGCCTTCAGTTGGAAATCTGGGACACTTCCTCTAGCAGAAGACTTCAGCTTCTTGCCAGTTTTGGAAGAGTTCCGGGAGCAAAATTGAGAACACTTCCTCTAGCAGAAGACTCTAGCTTCTTGCCAATTTTGGAAGAGTTCCAGGAATTGCATTAAGCATTCTAGAGTTGTTTGTCATCCTTAAACCATCACAGGATGAGACTTTCCTTTTCAGGTTGAAGTTCTCCCTTTTATGCGGGGTGATACCTCCCTTTATTGGTTGAAGGTTTCCCTCTTCAAAACAATAGGAGCACTTCCTCTAGCAGAAGACTCCAGCTTCTTGCCAGCTTTGGAAGAGTTCCGGGAACTACACTAAGCGTTCCAGTGTTGGTGGCCATCCTTAAACCACCACCATTTATACCAACATTTCAGAGAGCACATTCAACCTAGTGCTGCCATGCATTTTTGCACATTTTGTATTACAACTCTCTTCTTGGACTCATACATAACCCTTCGGATTAAGGGGGGCAATGTTGGACACCTAATCCTTAATGGGTTAGTGTGGAAGCCGAATGGACAAAAGGAGTCCAAGAGACCTTGGGATGTGAAACCCAAGAGTCACATAATGTACTTTAAATGTAAATCTCTTGTTAATAAAATTGTATTGCATGATTTGTCTTTCCTATTTGTTCTCGCTCCCCATGTGTGTTTAACAAGATTCAACTATGTGTGGATTTCAGAAATATAAACAAAGTGTCATTAAAGGATAATTACCCATTGCCTAAGATGGATCACATTTTGAAAAGTGTTGTTGGATCAGAGAGTATTTCAATGCTAGATGGTTTCTCAGGGTACAATCAGATATTGATGCATTCTGAAGACCAAGAAAATACAACCTTTACTACACCATGGGGAATGTTCATGTACTCCAAAATTCCTTTTGGATTAATGAACACAGGAGCTACATTTCATAGGGAAGTGGATATAGCCTTTGTAGGGGAGAGGAACAAATTTTTGGTATTCTATTTTTATGATATCACAGTATATTCAGTATTTGATTTAGAGCACCTAAAACGTCTCAGACAAGTATTTTTGAAATGCATAAATTTTTGTATTTCATTAAACACAAAAAAAAATCACATTTTTCTATGAAAGAGGGTAAGATTTTGGGTCATATAGTATCTAAGGATGACATCCAGATTCATCCAGAGAGAGTTGAAGCAATACAAAAACTTGAGTTACGCAGAAGTAAAAAGTAGGTCTAGTAATTCTTGGGAAGAGTAATTTTTCTACGGAGATTCATTCCAAACTTTGTTGAATTTTTAAGGGTAATTAACAACATGTTGGAGAAGAACAATGAATTCAACTAGACACTTATATCCAAGCAATATTTTGAATAAATGAAAACAACCATCACTAAATCCCATGTTCTTATCATCCCATACTTCTCAAAATATTTCCTAGTCTTTTCATTTGCTTCAGAACATACTATTTCAGGGGTCTTATTGCAGAAAAATAAGGAAAATCAAGAGCAACCCATTCATTGAGATACATAGAGAAAAAATACAACAGTATGGAAAAACATGCCTTTACATTGGTGAAAGCACTCAAATATTTCAGGGTTTATGTTCTGCACTCTCATATAACAATGGTTGTTCCAAATGTTGTTTTAAAATAAATCCTGAGTCAACCTGACAATGATGGTCAAAGAAGCAAGTGGATTGCAAGATTATTAGAGTATGATCTAAAGATTAAATCAACAAAATTAGTCAAAGGTCAATGTCTGGAAAAACTGATGATTGAAATCAATTGTGAAACTTTGGGCATAATTTTTTTCTTGATCTTTTCCAATGATTTAGAAGAAGGGTTGGTTCTTAAAGTATCTGATGAGTTTAGAAAACCCCCTTAGTATAGTGACATAATATATGTTTTCAAAAAATTGTAAGCCCCATCAAGGATGTATAAAACTACAACACAGTATTTGAAGCTGAAAAGTGCCAAGTTCTGTTGTATTGATGGTTACTTGTTTTGGAAAGATCCAGCATGGATCCTTTTGAATTGTCTCATTGAAGCTGAAGCAATAAAGGTAGTAGAAAAATGTCATCAAGGAGTGTGTGGAGGGAATAACTATTGGAATGCCACAACTAAACAAATTATTAGGGAAGGCTACTATTGGATAACTCTTTTTGTAGATGTAAATAGAGAAGTAGCAGCCTATTTTAAGTGCCAAATTTTTGAAGGAAAATTAAAGTTGTTGCCATTGCCTATGAAGCCAATCTCAGTTGAAACTCCATTTCAGCAATGGGGGTTGGAATTTATTGGATAAATCCATCCACACATTTCAGGATATCATAAATGGATATTAACTACCATGGACTACTTTACCAAATGGATTGAAGCTATACCTACAAGACAGGCTACCGATAGTGTGGTAATTCATTTTTTAGAAAGTATCTTTCCAAGATTTGGTTGCCCTAGAAAAATCATAACAGATAATGCTAAACCTTTTAAATCCCATAAAATGATCAAATTCTGTGAGAATTATCATGTTACCTTAGGTTATTCAATAGCTTATTACCCCCAGGGTAATGGATCGGTTGAATTATCTAACAAAATTTTAGTCGAAATCATCATGAAAATTTTAGTCGAAATCAAGAAGAAAATTTTAGAAGAGAACACAAAGTCTTGGCATACCAATTTAAACATGGCATTGTGGGAAGATAGGATCAACATAAAAAATTCCATTGGTACATCACCATTCCACTTAGTCTATGGCATCAAAGTATTTTTCCCAGTTTCCTTGAGTTTACCTGTGATGATATTATTGCAGGAACATGAGTTAGGGCCTGGTGATTTTCAAAGAAGGACTAATTGGCTTATTGAAGTACAAGAGATAAGAGAGAAGGTATATCAATAGTGTTAGTTGTTCTAGGATAAAATCAAATGAATCCATGATAAGTGGGTCAAGGAGGATTATTTTAAGATTCAGGATTTACTCCTGAAGTGGGATGTTAGATTTGAGGAAAAGGGGAAACATGGAAAGTTTTATCATTTATGGAAGGGGCCTTACAAGATGGCTACTTTCAGAGGTAATAATTATTTCATTTTTGAATATATAAATGGAGTGTTTTTTAGTGGAGGTCGAGTAAATGGATGCTCCCTAAAAAAATTCCTATTTTGAGAGACATTTGTCTTAACATTTCATTGTACATATCCATGTTCAGAGCATTTTGAAGGATTTTACAATGAATTTGAAGGATTTGAAGTCTGAGGTGAAGGCCATAAGATTCTGATGAGTGGTTGTCACATTTTAAAGAAATTTCAGTTTCATTTTTTTCAGTTACGTAGTTTTAGGATGTTTATTTTTCAAAATTAAGTAGATTGAAATTTTCAAGCTTCTTCATAGGAGATTTTTAGAGTTTTTTGGCCCAATGGATCATGCACAAGGTCAATGTGTTATTTTTTGCCTCCTGGGGAGACAGTATCTCCATTGGAGCTAATTGTTATCATCAGGTTTTCACCTTTCCCTAAAGGTCCAAAGACTATATTTATCAGTTCATTATATAAAGTTATGGTTATGTAAAGGGACTATAAAAAAACTTGTGTAAATTGTTATAAATGCCTAGGAACATGTCTAATCATGTATTTTCACCTAACCTTAATCTTATCCTAAGTTTTTCGTAGTCTAAAAATTAAAAGTTAGGTGTTTGAGCTGCCAACCCAATCATTTCAAGTGCCTAAACATTTTTTGAAGCCATATCCATTTTCATTAATGATTTGACAACTAGCTACATTGTAAATCCCAAGAAGGAAGTTTAAACTCAAAACTTGAATTTCTCCGTTTACTCTAAAACGATAATTTCTGGCAAACCCATAAATTTGTTTATAGTGAACAAGAAGTTATAGAAGTGTTTGAGTGTCCAACCAAGAGAATTCAAGACTGTATAAGGATTTGAAGTGTTAGATTCTTTGCAAGATGGGTTGATTAGGTCATGTGAAGCAGTTTGAGCTCGATGGGATGTATTTTGAACTATATCCAGAAATGTGGATTTGTTAAAAAAAGTAGGGTGGGAATGAGTGTTCCAACACTTCAATTGACACAACCTGAGTGGTGCCATGATTCCATCTATTATTTTGATGAAACCATAGCAAGAATTAGAACCCGATATTGTCCAGTCACTAAGGAATCCATTACAGAGGCCACAAGTTTTCCAACTTAGGGTGAGAGATGGTTTAAGAAACAAAGATTGCATAATGTGGACTTGAATTTTTTCTTGAAGGAGGAATGTCACAACCAAGAATGGAATGTAGGAGTCCTCCAGAATATTTTGAAGTCCAAATGGTCTAACACCCTCGGGACTATGCATATTTTCTTCACCTGTGAAGGCAAGTATTCTAAAGCCTATTTGTATCACATGAGGTTTTTATTTCGTTTATCAAGTTTTAGTAAGATGATTTTGCCCTATTTTCTTCACCAAAGCAAGAACTAGACCTGAGTTGCAACCTCATGACATTTTTCAACCCAACTTGATAAAAATATTGTATACTCATGAGTTAAAAAAGCATGTGGAGCAATTGAGACAGAGAAACATAAGAAAACTTGCACCCAGAAGACCAAGGAGAGGCCAAACGAAAGTTTTTGTTCAAACCCTATATTAGGTAACAAAGGGAGAATCTAGCCATATCCCTGTTGAAGAACATGTTGAAAACCCTGTAAAATAATCGAAGGTTAGGGTTTATGGGAGGAGAACAATAGTACAACATAAACTAGTGTTAGAAGAAGAGGGAAAATAGAAAACAACACAAAGTAAAAAAAGGAAAACAGAAAATGGAAATCGAGGATGAAGAAGTTTGAAACAGAGCCTAGGGTTTACTGTAGAAAACCTCATACTCACCCTACAAGAAAACTAAGGTTGATTTTTAAGGAGAAAATAAACTCTAAGCTAAAGGAGACAATGATTGACGATGAAAAGGAAGAGCATGTGCAAGTTTCAAAGAGAAAAATGAAGGCCACCAAACAAAGGAAAATGGAGCATGCTCACAGAAAAGGGAAAGAAACACTAAAGGCTTGCAAAATCATACATAAAGATACTAGAAGTATGACAAGAAGCTAGGACAAGTTAGGCCTCCTTACTCAGGCTGTAGAAGTTATGGAGAAATGATCAATTTACTTCATGGAGTAGAGATATATAAAAAACCCTAGTTTTGTTGAACAAACCCTAATTATACCTCAACATTTTGACAAGAAGTTATTTTCAATATGTTATGGTAATATGTGAAATGGTTTTTCGTGGCTGCGGAAGTGTAGACAATATGAGTCAACATAAGGAAAACAAGTCTTAAAAGGAGCGGACAGTTGCATAGTTTCATCATAATTTACAGTTTCATGCACCAGTTTTGCTACCAAGAGGGAAGATGAGCTGCAGTTCCATATATCAAGCCTGCAAAGGAGTGAACAGTTCCAGATCCTACAATGCAACTATGACTCATCCTAGTTCTAGAATAATAGTAGGAGATATGCACAACAATTCCAAAATAAAATTTGACCAATGTTATGTTCTAGATAGAGATCTGAATAGCTAAAATGATAGGATTATGATTATTTTTTGTTAATTAAAATTTCATATTGTTAGCTTGTTGGGGCCTGAACTAGGTTTAGCGTTAATTATCCAAACAAATCCGTACACTACTAGCCCTTTTGGCATCAGCCCATCGAGTGCGGACCGAAGTCTCACCCGAAGCAATATGGGGGGATGTTGGAACCGAGTTTCCGCACCCTGAGATGGTTGTGATGTCGATTTATTCCTGCTATTCCTGCCTTCATGCAGGTCGCTTCGCTCTAGGGCTCGCCAGACGAGCCCTCTATTTTTCCCTTCAATACCTCCGTGAAAAGGTATGATTAACCCTTGCGTAGCCCTAACCTACGACTTAGGTAATTTTGCACTACTATGGCAGTGCACCGGCAGATTCCCAAACTCGTCTAAGTGTCTTACTTATCTTATTACATAATCACAGCTAGTACCGTGTAAATAGATATCCTTAATTGCGTTCAATTATCCAATGTAATTGCATTCATTCACGCATCATATAAGCATTAAAAAGGAAATTCATACATAAAATGAAAAGATGCATTAATCGGAAGAAAGACTCAGAAATTGTAGAATACTTCTCTTTATTGATATCTTCAAGCGATTACAGACTCTATCCACCCTGCGCACATAGTTGCAAGGGTCTGTGGACTCAACTGCAGACTTCCACCCTAGGCCTATTTACACTTAGCTGTAGAGCCTCTACCTACACTATGACCTGAAACTTAGACTTATTACTTTAGAGATATGACTCTCTTACATGATATTGATGAATCTAACTACTTAGAGCTTATCTGTTTTTATAAAATCCCACGGTCTGTGGACCATGGGTAGGTATTTTATAACCGAATTTACTTTACAAAACTAAGGGTGGACAACCCTTTATGATTCATGACACCTTCACGCTCCATGACCACAAAATGCGGAGTATTTACAAGTTTATTACAAAATTTGACCAAAACATGGGCTTTTAGCCCCAAAATTATCCTTAGGGTATCCCACTCCTAACAAGCCCCCAACACAAACATCATGACTCGCCCTCGAGTCACTCGGTAGGTGCAAAGATTTTTGTGCAAAGCCCTTCCAGCTCAACTCATATGACCACGACCTTAGATGTGCACTATGTGGCCACCTGCTTCACATCTTCCACTGTCTGCTTGGTCACTGCTCCTATGTTGTTGGCCTGAATCATTTGTTGCATCACTTACAGAGTCGCAAGCTTGCCTTTGATAGATCCTGTCACTGCGTAAGCCTCATCCAACCAGGGCTTTAGTCTTGCCTTCAACACTGCTTCCTTATGTAGCACTGAGTCCACCTGTTCCTTCAGGTGCTTGGCCTCCTGCAGCTTGGCTAGTCTTTGTGTCAATGCGGTGGTTCGCGATGTACCCTTAACCTCATTGTAGCACTGATGTAGCTCACGCGCTTCCATCTCTAACTGTTGTACATTGGGGTCCTCTTGCAAGCTGGTCAGGACCTCAAATGACTGTTCAAACAATTGTGTACAGTCTGCTACTGCATTATCCACCGCGGCTATTACTTATGTGACAATGATCACCCACTATTCATTCACTTCTAGCAGAGTTGAAGGCTGGGCCCTCAATTGTAACTCTATAATTTGTAGGTTCATCTGCAACTGAACCCACAACATCTTAGTCTAAGTGTCGCGCACACTTGTGGCTAGATTAGGGATGCATACCTTGACTGGCTCCTCCTCCAAAATTTCCAACTCTGGGACCATTCGGCATGCCTCCTCAATGACCTGCATAATCCACTTGCTCTGATTGGTTGCCTCAGTCTCAGCAGCGATGGAAACATTTCTTTGTAGGGCCATCTTCTCATTATTGATCCACTATTCACTGATCACCTAGAGGGCTTAGTGCTCATAGGCCCTCAGCTCTGCAATCACTCCATCCTACAAGAGGTGGAGCGCTTCACACGGGAGTGCTGCCAGGTTCAACCCTACTCCCTTTAAGGCACTGATAGTGGGCCTATTAGCCTCATTCTCTGTGGTCAGTGCTCCATCAGGCAGTACTATCGCACTAGAGGCCTTTGCGCACAACATATTGGCAGCCTCTGAAGTGCCAATAGCCAGGCTAGTAGATACCATGCCCACCTATGATGTGCGAGTTCGCAACTCCTGCAACCATGTCTGGATAGCCCCCAGGATGATCTGTTGTTGCTTCTCAAATTGTTGCAGGTCCTCTGCGGTGATATCCCTCATTGTGTCACTGATATCATGCAACTCACCCTCTGTTAATGTGATAGGATCCAGTGAGGTCTTGGTCACCTTTGACTTCTTCCTAGGCCCTCCCTTCTCTAGCTCCCTTGGGTGTTTGATGCGGGCGGACGTCTCCTGAGGGTCCACGCTATGTTGTTTTGTCTCCTCCTGTATCTCAGGTGAAGGAGACCTTGTGCCTTTGTTAGAGCCCTGCTTTGTCCCACCTATCTGCTTCCCTATCTACTTCATGGTCTCGTGCTCTGCCTGGGCCTTATCAGTAGCCTCCTTTTTCCCCTTTTTAGCCAGCTATCCCATCTTAAGCTTGGCCTCCTCCTTCTTCTTCTGCGCGGCAGACTTGCTCCTGCCCACTGCCAAGTCTGTGGTAGTGTGCCACTCTACTGGCCATTGATCAAGCACTACATCAATGGCATCATCCATTGCCAAATAAGGCAAGTTGCACCATTCCTGCGTAGGGTCCTTCCGCACCCTAATGGATACTTGATGGAAGTCAGCTTTGAATTATGTGTAGCCCTGCAAGTTGGTGTACACCATAGGCGACAATCACAGTTTGCGATTGATGGCCATCCAGATGTTCATCTCCATCATGATCTAAAAGATCTTATTGTCCCTAACTCATTGTGCATCCTTGGTCACCCATAGCGAAGCATACTTCATTGCTTTAGGGAGGTCTCGCATGACCGAATGGAACTGGTTGTCCCCTAGAAGCTCCCATGCTACCAACACAATTGACAGCAAGAGCCATGTGTAGTGGAACATCTTGCTGAGCTCCTCCGCTTCAAGGCAGTTCACCAGGAACTCTCTGCAAAGGTAGTCTAACCAGTTGAATTGGAGTCCTTCAGCGCACTATGCTGGGAGCATAATGACAGGCATAGACACCTCATTGACGCGCACTGCACAACTACCTTCACAGCAGGGTCACATATGCTGGATATAGCATATCCGCGTGACTTCTTCACCAGTTTAAATTTATCTTTCATGGATTTTGTGAAAGCCTTCTTATCACCTTTTCTGCCAAATATCGTGGCCAGATTCTCTCCTATATATGGCAATCATGTTATCCGATGAATCAACCTATCCATGATGGGCATCGGCTCTTCTAGCCATAGACACCCATCATGCACCAAGCACAGTAGTTACTTGATGACCAAAACTGTCACTGGGGTGTGGTTGTAGTGCGGAACTCAAAGCAGGTTGAGAAACCCAGCCTTGTCTACTCCCTTGAGCCCTCTATGACTCCAATGCGGTCATTGCAGTACTAGTATTAATGATGCAGCACATCAGCTGCTCGGTCGCTAGGTGTGGGAAATTCTCATGGTCGTCAAAGTCCCAGTCTTCAAGTTTTAGTAGTGGCACTTGTGCCAAGTGCGGTCCATCGAAAAAAATTTCGTTCTGCAGTAGAGGGGTTTGTAGGGGAGTGTTACTCTCATTTATGTCCTTCGGCACCTTGGTCTTGGAATTGCGTGGAGGGACATACACTAGCAACCAAGTAATAGGGTCTACATCCTGGGCTTCAACCTCCTCCACTGCAACTTCGACATCCTCATCGTCCATTGGGATGTCTTCAATGTCTTCCTCCTCCGGCTCCAAATATATGGCCTTGCCTTTCCCCTGTGCGGTGGGTTTTGGTGGGTTTCTCCTTGGCGATGCATGCACCGGTATGGTAGGTTGCTTCCCCTTTTTATCCTTCACAATCGCTTTGGTTTGGGTCGGCTTCAGTCTTAACGTTCTCAGTGATTTAGGGACTTTAGCGAGCACCTCGGTGACCTTTGGAGCAACTACTTCTACCTCCATCTCAACTTTCAGCACTGATTCTTTGGTATCTCTAACTTTTGTGGTTGCCGACATGATTTTATGCAAGAACTCTTGTGTTTCCTTTGGCAATGTCTCAAATACTTTAGTAGCTATCAAAATTTCGTAGTGCTCGCAATTCATGTGCACCTGAGAGCTCAATAACTCAATTCTCAAAATGCCAAGTGTTTTTCGTTGGACAACCACTTGTAATTTATAAGACATTTTGAATTCAAATCTGATAATTCCCCCCAAATTTGGTTCATTAATGATGGATTGGCGGCAGATTTTCTAGGATCTGAGCCATATATTTCATCTTAAATGCCGATCGCTCGCTTCATTTGGCCGCACATCCACCGTCAAATCATGAATAGTGACTTTAACAGTCACTTTTCGGCCAACCTGCATGATCTTTCCCTAGGTAGTGCAACTTCCTCTGCACTGCCGCGGACCCTGTGAAACTTCCTTGCTTCACACAAACCTCAAATTGCACAGCTCCCCAACCCGGGTAGTGTAGTTTATAGTCCCGCAACTCCTTTCAGCAACCTGGAGCACTAAGACTGTGCTACCTTCATCTAGTCACGTGGCTGAACCACCGATGTATGGCTTCAAGCGACTGCCATTCACCTTTCCTGGGAAGGGATCTCCATTCAATTTGACCAGCTGTACCACTCCTCCATCGGTAATTTCCTTAATGACATAGGGCCCTAACCAGTGCATTTTGAATTTTCCTGGAAATTTATCAAACTTACTATCATATAAAAAAACCAGTTCATTTACCTTAAAGGTGTGCAACTTAATGTGTTGATCATGCCAGGTTTTTTCGCACTACTTTTGGACATGTTGGTGAAATCCAGCTAAAAATATTTCTTCCTCAAGCTCATCCAGTTGTTCGAGCCTTTCATCCAGGGCTCTGTGATCCATCATACCTATGAGCACCGCTAGCGTAAACTAGGCCCAATATATTCCATAGGCATTATCGCTTCAACCCCATAGACAAGCCTAAAGGGGGTTTGTCCAGTCAACTTCTTACATGTCATTCGATAAGCCCATAGTACTCCAGGTATGCATAGGTCACAATCACTTCGCTAAGCATTGAAAACCTTGATCAACGCATTTTCAAGCACTTTATTGAACGCTTCCATGTCCCGTTAGCCTGCGAGTGATAAGGCATGCTCTTCTGGTGATATATCTGAAATTCCTCCTTTAGCACATTGATTGTCTCATTCAGAAAGTGCATACCACGATCACTCATCAAGATCTTTAGACACCCAAATAATGTTAGTACATACTCAGAGAGTAACTTGGAAGCAGTCGTGCCTGTGCAATCCTTCATAGGCTATGCCTCCTCCCAACGAGTCAAATACTCCATTGCGGTGATAATGTACCTTGCTCCCATCTTTCCTTGGGGCTGAATGGGTCCCAAAAAATCTATCGCCCATTTCTCAAAGGGTTGCAATGTCATCTGTGGATTCAAAGGCATCTCATCCCTCTGCGATGGCCTACTAGTCCTTTGACACACATCACACACCTTGCAATATGCTTTTGAGTCCTGATGGAGGGTTGACCACCACAACCCTGTGCATAGAATCTTCTGCGCGGTCGCTCTTCCTATGTAATTTCCTCCTGTGGCACCCCCCATGAGTGTCTGCGAGGATGCTACTTCTTTTAAACTTGGGTACATATCGTCACAATATCTCATCAGACCCCATTTTGTACAGATGCCCAGCAATGACAGAGAAATCTGTCACGCCCACCACTAATTCCTTCTTCTGCTAGACAATGTATCCTTCAGGGGTAGTTACTATCATTAGGAAGTGTATTATATCCTCAAAATGACCATCCATGACACGCACTACAAATAGTTATATGTCATCCAATCCTTCCTCCAAATTAGTGGCCTCTTCCCCTGTTTCAATGCGCGACAGATGGTCTAGTCCCATGTTCAGTCGTCTAGGCTTCACAATAACTTCAAAATCATACTCCTAGAACAATAAGAGCCACCTGCAAATTCTTTCCCCCAACACAGGCCTATTGACCAGGTTCTTCAGCATGGAGTGATCTGTATACATCTTAAAATGGCCACCCAATAAGTAGTGCCTAAACTTCTGGAGTGCATACACCATGGCTAACCCTTCGCGCTTGGTGGTGGAATAGTTCTTCTCCGCTTTGGATAACCTTCGGCTTGCGAAAGCGATAGGATGGTCCAAGTCTCCTCTGCCATCCTGTGTCAGTACTACTCCCAGCGCTATACATAACGCATTGACATGTACATAAAAATCCTTCTTCCAATCTAGGAAGACTAGAATCAGCACGGTGACCATATTTTCTTTCAATATATCCAAGCTCTTCTTACAGTCCTCGTTCAAGCATAATGTGAGGTCCTTTTCAACAATTTCTCCATAGGCCCAGTGATATAGGCATAGCCTTCGATAAACTTTCTATAATATCCCGTATGTCCTATGGTAGCACGCGACTGTTTCATGCTCCTCATCGCTTCCAAGTTCAGTATCACCGCTATCTTCGCGGGATCTACCATCAGTCCCTGTCTGCAAACCACATGACCCAATAGGGTCCCAAAAGGAACACAAAATAGACACTTCTTTAGATTGAGCGTGATTTGGTATCTTCGACAGATATCCAACATTAGGTGCAAGCTTGCTACATGGCATTTTACTAGCCTAAACACAGTACAGTCATCAAAGTATACCTCTAGTAACTTACGAATAAATTCTTTGAATGCAGCAATGACTACGCGCGATAATATTGCAGGTGTATTCTTCAATCCAAATGGCATGAATCCCTCACACAGAATATCCCATTCACCTATACCATGGTAAAGCTCTATTTCTACGTACCGGTTCATCGAGATGACGTCCAAGGTGTGACAGAACAAGTGCACCCATTCAGGTTGGGGATTCTCTCCATAAGCCTAGGCCCATCTTCAGCTTCCTAAAGCGTGTTCTCATCATTCTCCTACATTCACACCAATCGTCAAGCTTTCCTTATGCGTACCCCACCATCTTGCAAGCGTAGTGCACAGTGCCCAGTCCAATGCCTGGAAGCAAAAATTTTCTGGTACCTCCCTCTCAAATGCATCCAGAAAGACATCTACATCATTCAGTCCATCATAAGTAGGCATATTTCTTACCTTTGATGACACAAAGTGCAACGACCAAGACATCATGATGCAGTTCAGCGTAGTCATTTCATGTAACCAATTCTGCTAGCGCTCTATCTCTTCATCGGAGTCTAAGGTACAGGAACTCTCGCAATCCCATGTAATTCCTCCATCCGCTATGGGATTCACCCAATCTTGGTCTCATGTTGTTATCTTATAGATATAGTCTAGATTGTCATCACTCTCACAATCGCAGACTGGTTCATTATGGAGCGATCCTTCAGCAGGATCTGGGGGTACTATCACGCATAGCGATTTCTTCTCAAATATAATCTTTTGCTTCTTTAGATTGATTACCCCATTCATATCAGTAGTCCAATCAATTCCCAGGAGTGCAGGATAGGGGTTGTTGTCATCTACAATTTCTATTACTTCAAAGTCATCCAACGCGCTCGCACCTTCAATATCCATAGTCACCCCCTACAGCCACCCCATGGGGATGATCTTCTATTGATTTGCCATTCTTAGCTGAATTAGAGACCATTGCAGCGCGGGTCCCCCCATCCGTTCCCAAGTATGCTTTTGTAGGACATTCACATCTTAACCGAGGTCCAAAATAACCTGATCCGTTTCATACTCTCCTATCTGTGCGGTTAGTCTCATCTCCCATCCCGTTCTTGTTTTATGCTTGCCAATCTTTCGTACTACGCGCAACTCACCCGTAGTGTTTCCGGTGCATCTATTTATGAGCTCTTGTAACCCCTTCACAGCCTTACTATCGTGCAGTAACTTCATACAGGTCTCCAGGAAGGTTGTGAGCATAGAAGGTCCATCTCCTGATCAGGTTTGTCCTTGCTCCCTAAGGTGGAGGCCTCAGCGAAGCTCTTCTTCACTTCCATGAAGGTTTCACGTGCACGCTCCAAATTGAACTCAACCTCCTTCGCCAGAGCTTTGCGAACCCATGTACTGTCTTCGGGCTATTTTCCCTTGTCATCTCCTATTGTGATTCCACTTCAGAGAACTATATTAACATTTGGATCCTCCTCACATGGCTCAGACCTCATCATCTGCAGGTTCTGAGTTGGCGAAGGTGGTAGTGCCCCTTTGTCATGTATCCTTGCTATCAGCATAGGGTAGTCTTCCATTTCATGATCAAATAAATTGAAGTACTTGCATGTCAGACGTGTTGGGTTAGTGCAATCGCAGACATAGTGTCCTGGTTCTCCACAATTGTAGCAGATCAACTATCCCCGACCTCTTCGAGGTCCTCCTCTGCCTCAGCCTCATCTGCGCCCTTGAAATCTTGTCCACGCCATCCCTGTGCTCTGGTCAGGGGGCCGCGTTTCTACCTGAACCCTATGGGCGGGAGTTATATCCATCATCGATTCATAACTCCTGCAATTATGCTCATCATGCCCTACCGACCTACAAAAGTTGTAGAATAGTTGTTGCAGTGTATGTACAAACTTTTGTAGCAAATGACAGTTATCTGTGGCATGTTTTCCTGCTACCTAACATATAGCGCACCATAATGCAGACCCCACGCTTGGTCCTACTTCAGCTTCCATCCTTAACGACATCGGTCCTCCTCTTGCAATGTAGTTTGCAAAGACTAGGTAATGGTCTTTGTTGTGCCCCCGACCCTTGCATTTCAGGCACCATACCTCTTCGTGTGCCTCTGGATGAACTGTTCTGACCTGTTTCAAACTTTGCATCTCGAGCCAAAGATTTTTCAATTGCGTATGGATCTACTGAACCCCTAGATTTGGATCTTGCATCGGTGTTTCATTCAATCTCATTGCAATCTCCAAGGCCTCTACTTGAGTTGTTATCTTCTGTTGTGACAACGCAACCCTTAAATGTGGAAGTAGCAAAGCCACAAACCACTCGCGATGCTGGACATCTATCAAGTTCATATTAGTTTCGCGGATTTTACACTTCAACCTTTGATCTAATTCTAGTTGCATCGTGATTTCCTTGAATCCCACAATCGACTGTGTCTCATATTTAGGCCTACTAAATTCTCTATTCAATGTTGTCTAGATGTCTGCCACTCCAGCATTCAGGTTATCATTAGAGTACTTGATATACCAAGTTAACACACAATCTTGCAAAGCACTAACCAATGTCGCCTTCTTTATGTGATCATCTATAATGCCCCGAGCTTCCCACACGGCTTTCACAACAAACCATAACTGGTTTGGGTTCTCATTTCCCAAGCCTTTGAACAAACACAGCTTCACTGAATTTGCGATACTAAAATGCGATGGAGGTGGTACGGGTGAAGTCGCACGTGATGGTGGTGAAGTTGGAGGTGGTGTGGGTGGAGGTGGTATTCACGGGAATCCTTGTCTTATTAACTGAATAGCACTTTTTGAAGAAACCTGCACTATCCCTTCTTCATCACCTCATGGAGGTGAAATCAATGGACTATATTCAAGACCCTTTTTTCCCTTCATTCCTGTAAGTCTTTCTGCTACCCATAGTTTTGAACATCAATGTAGCTGCATAACCCATTTTTCGCACAATAAAATTTTAATCCAAGTATTCAAAGATTTCATGTACTTACCTCGCGGTCCTTTGATAAACCATCGCTCTTCCTCGCGGTAGCTAACTGAGGTGTCAACCATGAATTTAGTCACAAATCCTCCTATGACACGATTGAGCTAATGATCGATAGTGCAGGCGATCTTGTCCTCATATGCTTCCAATTTCTGTACTAGCTCTGGGGTCCACATAATAGGACCATCAAGTTTTCACCTTCCTTAGCTATCTGCTAGCTTCGTGATCCACTCATATAGCTCAATCAGAAAGGAGCAGAAAAATATTTCGTGATCTTTGTATATAGGTATATGTCCAACCATTGTTTCTTTGTTAGTCATGGGTTTCTGTTCTCCTGCGCCACGAATTTGTGGATCTTCCTATCCAACCAGTCTCCAATCTCTTTCTTAGTTGGATTCTAGTGATATGACATCACACATCTCTTATGTAGATTCTGTTCCTGGCAATGGAACCATTTGTTGGCTTGTTGGGGCTTGACCCAAGTTCAACGTTAATTAGCCAAACAATTTCCTACACTACTGGCCCTTTCGGCATCAACCCATGGAGCGCAGACCGAAGTCTCACTCGAAGCAGTATGGGGGGATGTTAGAACCAAGTTTTCGCACCTTGAGATGGTTGTGATGTCAGTTTATTCCTCCTATTCCTGCCTTCACATATGTTGCTTCGCTCTAGGGCTTTCCAGACGAGCCGTCTATTCTGCCCTTCAATACCTCCGCGAAAAGGTACGATGGACCTTTGCATAGCCTAACCTGTGGCTTAGGTACTTTCACCCTACTATGGAAGCATACCGACAAACTCCCAAACTAGCATAAGTGTCTTACTTATCTGATTAGATAATCGCAGTTAGTGCCATGTAAACAGATATCCTTAATTACGTTCAGTTATCCAATGTAATTGCATTCATTTGTGCATCATATAAGAATTAAAAAGAAAATTCATACATAAAATGACAAGATGAATTAATCGAAACAAAGACCCAGAAATTGCAAAATAATTCTCTTTATTGATATCTTCAAGCAATTACATACTCATCCACGTTGCACACACAGTTGCAAAGGTTTGTGCACTTAGCTATGGACTTCCACCCTAGGCCTCTACGCGCTCAGCTGCAGGGCCTCTACCTATGCTACAACCCGAAACTTAGAATTATTAATTCAGAGCTATGACTCTCTTACATGATATTGATGAATCTAGCTACTTAGAGCTTAGCTCTTTTTTTGCAATCCCATGGTCCACGAACCATGGGTAGATATTTTACAACTGAATTTACTTTACAAAACTAAGGGTGGACAACCCTTTATGACTCATGACACCTTCCTGCTCCACGACCACAAAATGTGGAGTCTTTATAATTTTATTACAAATTTTGACCAAAACATGGGCTTTTAGCCCCAAAACTATCCTTGGGGGATCCCCCTCCCAACACATATATTATAAATATTATGTAGTTATGGCTACTAGACTTTGTGGATATTATCTTTATTGTATATTTCTTATATATTACATGAAAAATGAGGAAAAAAGGTTGGTTTTTTATGAAAATATAGTTATTGTGTGTGTGTTGAAGGCTTTATTAATTTACAGTTTGTCAGGATCAGTAGATTTTGATCAATGACACAAAGATTCTTGTGAGGGTATCTCTTAGTCTGTAATTTATACATGTTTCAGTGTTTCCCTCTTTGTAATATCATTTGAATGTAATATCTTTTGATATTTGAATGATAATAAATGTTATATAAGTCAACCTTGGTTTTTATGCTCTGCCT